>JAHZNB010001641.1:0-16191 GCA_027744295.1 Callyntrura guangdongensis
CTTTTTACATGGCATGTACGTGGAACACAACCTACCGACAACAAAGTCAAAAGGACCTTCCAGTGAAGATTCTCCAGCAGCAAATATCCCGTTGTCGGACAGTGTTAAAAACACAAGTAATATTGAAGAAACCCTACAAAACATTTTCTTATGTTATCCAAACTTGAAGAGTATTATGGTGGCTCGTATTCCTTTCTATTTTTAATTAACCGGTTGACAAATGGAGAGTACAGCACAGCAGACAATTCAATTTTATAACCTTGCCTCATGCCGATGTCTGTCGTCTGTCGGATAAGAAAGATTCATCCAACGTTTATACACCATTACTATTACATTATAAATAGGCATTAACATATCTCATTTGTGACTGCGGTTATTGCACTACTCACACAGTATCTATCCGTCCGTGCCAGACGTATAGTTATATTATAGTATATTGATGGAACACGGGTGAGTATGGCACATATGGTGATGAGTATGAGGTTAAGATAAAAAGTCAAGGACAGATAAAAACATCAACTTTTCTTCTAGTTTAAAACACACCACTGGACCAAAATGCCTCTCTCAGAAGCAGAACAGAGAGTTTGAATTTTTTGGAACGTGCAAACTCACTCGCGGTCGCGAATACACTCGACTTTTGCTTGTCTCTGGAATTCATTTGCAGCTAATCATAATCAAAAACCCATGCTGGGTTTTAGAGATGCATACCTCGCAGTACGTGCAGGTGTAGTTCCATATTCTATTCCATATTCTTCCTATCTTGCCCACGTGTGTAACAGTGTTACACAGACCAGTACTAAACACGAAATGTCAAGATGTTATCCTCCGATTTGTTCGCATATGCAATAACCGTAAGGTGTATACAGTGTATAATCATTTTGTGCAAGTGCATTTATGTATTTATGTGTCGTGTACATATGAAAAAGCAGATCTCTATATTATAAACCGTTTAACCGTTCCTCTATCCCTCTCCAAGCGTCAGGGCCATATTTGATATTAATGATCAGTCTCTTAGGGCATTTACAGGCGGCTGGTGAGGACCTTATTTTTAGGTTGAGGGATAACAATGATTGTGTTTGTGTATAGAAATTCCTATGCCGTTTGCTATGATACGTATTATCCATCCATGCAGTGTTAAATAATTTGTTACGGTACCGTACTACCTAATTACGTAACTAGGTATTTCACAAAAGTAGATAATTTTCATGCAATTAGAGCGTGTGTTTTTATTAAACAATGCGTTTTCATAAAGATGCAAGGTAGTCAAAAGTAGCATTGCCTTGTTGTAATGAGAGCACTAATATGACTCCAGTATTAGCGCAGCTGCCTTTTCACCAATAACATACGCTGGGGCTTGAGTATTGGCGTTCGTTACGTTGGGCATTATGGAAAGATCCGCCACTCTCAATCCTTGAATGCCAATAACCCTCAAATTCGAATCCACAACGGCGTAAGGATCATCTACTCTCCCCATTCGACACGTTCCACCCGCGTGTAAACCAGATGAAGCAAGTTGGCGTATTAAACACCGCCAGTATTCATCAGACCGAAAAGTTATATGGCTGCAGGCGCTTAAGGGCTTTGTATTAAATTGAGCACCATATTTCTGGAATGACGGGGTCTCCTCCATAATTTTCAAAGACATCTTTATAATTTCCAAAAAGATCTCCTCATCGTCAGGATGACTCAGAAACTGGAAATCAATTAATGGTCTGCCATTGATATCTTCTGGATCCAGATAAACGCGGCCAGATGACTTTGGCCTGCCAAGAACTAGTACTTGGGAAATGACAAGTTTCTCTATCTCGGAGTTGTTTCTCATCACATCCGGTATAATATTAATTCTTCCATGAGCTTGGGAGTGAAGAATATGAACATCAGCCCAATTAGATGGTTCCGTTGCTGATCTCCTTGAAGAGCGCAGAAAAGCTTGCCCGTGTATGCCAAGCATGCTGGAATATGGTCCGTCGCCAGTTTCTTCATAAAGCTTCAGATTCTCTGGCGTAAGGTCTCTTTCCGGAATGAAAATGTTCGCAACATCTTTCGCCACAGTGTAGTCCATTTTTAAAACCACGTGATCTTGCAGATTATGACCCACCGGAAGATACTTCACTGGAGAAATGCTGGCCGCTTCTAAAACATCCTTAGGCCCTACTCCCGATCTCATTAATGTAGCTGCACTGTCCATTGTTCCAGCACTAAGAATAATTTCTTTCTTCGCAAAAACTTCAAATATCTCTCCTGTTTTAGTGTTGTTCACTACAACTCCAATGGCTTTGGTGCCATTGAAAGTAATCTTCAAAGCTTGAGAGTAAGGTAACACGGTGAGTTGTGACCTAGACTGTAAATAAGGTTCTAAATAACCCTTAAAAGCGCTAACACGTCTTCCATGTTTTCTGCTATACTCTGTTGAGGTAAAACCTGCAAATTACCAGTAATACATAAAAGTAAAATTAGTAACATCACTAGATAAACCAAAAATTAAATCTTCTCAAGTGTGACCATGTACCTATTGTTTGTCCTCCATTGGGATCTACGTCAGTGGGATACCCTAGAAATTTTCCGGCTTCCAGCAACTCATCCAATCCAGGTGCATATTTTGATGTGCTTATGGTAATGTGTCCACCTTTTCCATGATGCTTCTCTGACTCGTAATTTCCTTGGTAATCCTCGTTTTTCTTAAAGTACTCTAATAACTTGGCATAACTCCAGCTATTGTCACCCGTAACGTTAGCCCAGTTATCAAAATCATGAGAACTTCCTCTGTTGTGTATCATTCCATTGACGCTACTCCCCCCTCCAAATGTTTGCCCTTGGATCCATTTAATTACCTATAATAAAAAATATTGCTAAAATATCCATTATGTGTATAATCCTTGCACAAGTATAATAATGACTGCGTAACCTATATTCTTACCCCGTTACTATGTAATGAGACATGTTTTTGTGGAACTGACAGATACACGTTGGCAAATTCAGGGTTCATAGCGCTACCTAGGCAGGTAGCTGGAATATCTAAAACATCTCCAGGCATTCCTCCAATATCAAGGGCGAGCACATCGTACTTTTCAGAGAGTCGGCTGACCAATCATTCATAACACAAAATGTTTAAAAAAATTCGTCTTACTCAGGATTAAAAAATATATGAGTCTTTATGCCCCCAGAGGGCCTTTTTTCAAAAAAAATATTACCTTGCAACGACACTTCCAGCAGTACCAATGCCAACTTTATTTAAAAAAGAATAATAAAACCAATAAAACGTTTAGGCAAGATATATATTCCACAATTTGTCATTGTAATTAATTCTGTCTGTTGGTAGCTCATGTCTTAGTTGGTATAGTGGTAATTTACCACTGGTAAATAAGGAGGACTAACGATAAAACGTTTAGAGGTAAGATATATATTCCACAATTTGTCATTGTAATTAATTCTGTCTGTTGGTAGCTCATGTCTTAGTTGGTATAGTGGTAATTTACCACTGGTAAATAAGGAGGACTATTATTATGACTGGTCGTCAATGAATTCACTCCGGTACAATAGCTGAACTCAAAATGCAAAATCTTGTTCCCAAAAATCAAAATTGGTTCCCTTTTCCTGATACTAGCTTATAATGACTTACCCACAATAAAATCGTACGAGTCCTTTTGTAATTTGGAGTACTTAGTGGATGACACATGGTTGTAGTAAATTGCAGCTATCACTATTGCACATGATGAGGCAATCATCAGCACTGACATATTTAGATTCATTTTGATGTTAGAATATTCCTTCAAGAAAATGGAAACGTTACTTCTGGACACCTTACAGGTTGTATTTCGACTGTACTTTACAAACTTAAAAGCATTTTTCTAAAATTCAGAACACAACGCCAGCCATGCCCTTCTTGTACCTTCTGGAAATTAAAAATATGTGATTGTAATTTGGAGTACTTAGTGGATGACACATGGTTGTAGTAAATTGCAGCTATCACTATTGCACATGATGAGGCAATCATCAGCACTGACATATTTAGATTCATTTTGATGTTTAACTTATGGAAAATGGAAACGTTACTTCTGGACAGCATACAGGTTGTATTTCGACTGTAAATACTTTACAGACTTAAAAGCATTTTTCTAAAATTCAGAACACAACGCCAGCCATGCCCTTCTTGTACCTTCTGGAAATTAAAAATATGTGAATACGCTTACGTCGGTAATTGTACCCTGCAACAAAGCAATTCTCAGTGTGTATAGGTTGGTGTCCAGAAAAGGAATTCGCCGTCTTTCTGATAACAGCTTTTAATTTTAAACATGTCTGTCGTGTACCGGTACGAAAATCTACATTTTTATCATTGACTAGTAGCGTGTTTGTCCGTCCGTCATCATCACTCTCCTCACCACACACACGCTTCAACCGATTTCGCACAAATTTGAAATACAGGTTTACAGGTACATTTGGGTAATGGCATCTCTGTGATAATATGGGCAAATATGGTCAACCCCCGGGCGGGGGTAATATGGAGGGCCATTAATTAGTCAAAATTACTTAAATTTTGTATAGTGATACTACGTCAATTGACAAGTCAAAATATCAAGTTTGGCCATTATCAATTCAATCAGCTTGTATCAGTAGTAATATTTCCAGCCACGTCCCTGTATTGCTGCAATTACAGCAGATTTATTACGTAGTTGAATAATTTCAGCTAGTATTGTATTTGGTTGTATTGTCTGTCTGTTCGTCTCTCTGCTTGTTGGCGAATTCTGCCCACACCCTTTGACAGATTTCGACCAAACTTGGCAAAAAGGTACCTAGTTGTCCAAGTTTGGACCCAATTGGTCAAACCTTTGGGGGCGTCAAAGTTTAAAAATTGTTTCGCATATAATTTAGCAACGGTTGCTTTGATTTTAATAGGGCTTTCGGCAAACGACTTGTAAAGGTTTGACATTTTAACATGTCCTAATATGGGTGTTTTTACATCCTTTTATACATATATCCCGTCCTTGCATCCTTATATTCATTTCACTTTTGTCAGCTACGTATCTGATATTACTTGCAGCAAAAGTGTTTATATGGTTGATTGTTTGGAGAAATATGTTTCCACTTTTGAGATCTGTATGTGTTTCAGTCTGCTTTTTCACTGTGTTGTTCCTTCTATAAATAATGTAAGGACATGACAAGTTCCCAAACCGGTTTAAATAATGTAATTATTATGGATAGCAACAATGTTTAAAGTTATTCTACATGAAAATTCTTTGCTACACTGCATGTATGAAAGTATGTATTATATTTTCGATTTGTATTCACTTTGTGTTGGTCATTGTAATTTTAATTGTAATTTTATGTGCACCGGTAACCTTATCACTATATCTTTATCATAATCATTAATCAACTAAATTAATTTTTCCTACCCAGTTTTCTTAATTTTTAAACAGGGCAAAGGCAAAACTCTAACTCTTAATAATGCTGAGAGTTGCCTTATAATAATATCTTCTGCTACATGTATTATTTCCACTTGATAAATTTTTCATTATATGTATAAATGTACAACTCCTTTACTACAAATAACATTCGGCAGTTCAAACCCTTCACCACCGGAACCACTCAGAAAATGGTGTACTCGGCGCTACAGCTACAGCATATTGGCAAGGAAGAAAAAACGTGACATCAAGATCTCCACGTGGCACGCAAAATGAGGAACAAGGGTAAAAAACAATTATCACCAATTTTCATATCTTCGTTTGTTATGCCAGGAGGACCACAGACGACCCCTAACCAACAATTTCGAACCTGATGCGTTTGCGTTTCCTTCATTAAATGTCCATGTATTTTGTCATTTAAGCTTGTTATTAAGAAATCTTAAAATTTTAAGTAAGAAAAATGCTTGAGATTTTTTAAGCGAAGAATGCGAAACGAGGACACGAAATTGGTGAAACGGATCTCTGGTGAAGTTATGTTAATTAGCTGAAAACTTTATTTTTCACTTTATCATACATGATGATATACATAATGCAATAAAAATGGTTAAACCCGAATAAAAAAGTACTATGCGCTGGCTAAACTTTCTAGGCATTGAACGTTGTCATTTCGGGAACGCTGCTAATAATTGTGATGGTGAAGGTTTGCTGTTTCTACTTTGGCGACACGGCATTTTCTTTTGTCGCTGTTCTCTGCAAAACTGACAGTCACTGCAATCTCCTTGTAACATTTTCAGTGCAGACCGGACCCCTTCACCACTTTGATGCCTTTGACGCATTCGAACAGAGTGTCTGTGAGTTTTGGCCCTGACTACGGCAACTTTTGTTTTTGATCTTTCTACCTTCGTTATGTTTAATCCTTTCACGGACAGATGATGGTAATGGTAGTGCGAATGTATAGCTGGTTTGAATATTCAGTGTTATTTCATTTCATAAACTCACTGAACAAGTTTTTTATGTCGTCGTAACTGAAGTAGCGTGGCAAAAGTTTTTCCGCAGTCTGGAGATAAAACAAAATGAGTACCAGTTTAAAATAAAATCAATAAATCAAATACACGAAATTTAATAGGACTCAAAAATATTTCTTTCCGCCTACCTCGACATCCGTTGGAACCACCTGTGTAACTAACCTTGTGGCAGCGCAACATATGACCCTTAAGATAGTTGGAGCCAACAAACCGTTTTTGACAGATAGTACACGCAAACTTTTTTTCACACGTATGATAAACGATGTGACTATCTAATGACCTCTTATTACTAAATTTTAAGCCGCACAGACAGTATGCTCCCAATTGTTGCTTCAAACGATCAACTTCATGTTTTTTTACTTCTTCATTGGATGATTCGTACTTTCCTTCTTGATCACTACTGTCGATTAGCAACATTAAGGAGGAAGCGCCCAGAGATTTGGCCTCATATCCTACATCAAAAGGTAATGTACTAGTATTACACGTCGTATGGATAATTCCAGATTGTTTCAAATTCACAGAGCCTGATGATCCAACATCCTCTGTTACATCCTGATGTAAATTTAAACCGCTGTTTGTTTGTGATTCGTTTACGCCTTCACTTACATCTTCTCTATCTTTATCAAAACCAAAAATTACAGTAGGCATTTCCTGATACTGATTAAACTCCGGAGAATCTGGTGACATTAGAGTGTCTTCTAAACAATTGTCTAAGAATCGAGCAGCTTCCTTGACTCGATCGAGTCTGTGATCTAACATCATTTTTTCGCTTCGTTCCCTCTCTAGTTCTTCTGCAAGTCCCCTTTTTTCTGTCTCCAGTTGAGATTTTATTTGCTTAAGTACGCATATTTCCAACTGAGCTTCTTCAAGCTGAGTTTTACTTTCCTCCAGTTGAATCTTACTTTCCTCCAGTTGTTTGGCCATTTCCTCAAATTCCATTTCAATGAACGTCTTCTCAGAACGTGTTTCTCTCCTCATTCCGGTATTAACCCATTGAAGAATGTCAACAATTTCTTGAAGTACACCGTTTGTAGTAGCACTATTTCCAGCAGACCTAGACACAATTGCAAGTTCTGGGGGAGGGATATCAGGATTATTTCTTAGTTGCAGTTGTAACTGTCTTTGTTGAGCATGTGCTTTATTTTCATTAGGAGGTCGGAGTGTGTCAAATTCATCGTCTTCATCGTCTACGATCACCAGTTCCGGCGTACTTGATCGTGAACTCATATTTAGCGCTTCTGAAAAGTGAAAATAATAAGAAACAGTGTGGTAAACATTTTACATGTTGTCGTTGACTGTTGTCGAAAAAGTTGTACGACAATGAGCCGTGACAATGGTACGAACCCAAGAAAACAACCTGTTTTTACGCATAAATTAAAGTAAACGTTTTTATAAGATTTCTATCGTCGTACCAAACAAATAACTCGGTGAGCTGAAATGAAAACGAGTTGACCTTCACACACGATACACACCTGTTCGGCTAGTGATTAGTTCGATCGCACCACAAAAATGGAAAATAATTTGATTGCACAGCACATATATGTTTTAAGACTTTAGAGAGCTTATTAGAAATTAACCAAAACGTAAATAAATAGAAACAACATCTAATCAGCATTGATAAAAAAAATATAACAATGTAAATACATAAACCAGGTGGGTGAGAGGAGGAACAACGGGAATGAGAGTAAAAGAGAAAGGAATTTGAATGCGGACGTAAACAAAACTGAATACCGGATGTTGTCACTGCACCCTGTGCACTTGCACAGTGCTCAGTGCACACACACACGGGCACCAGCGAGAGTGAACACAAAAATTATGGCAAAAAAGCAACAAGGCAACAAGCAACCTTGTTACTACAGAGAACATCGAAAATTCATTTGTTGGTTAACGTAACGGCACGCGTGGTCAATTTAGATATATTTTTATTGCAAGAACCTTTTACTTGTTGACTATTTAGCTTTTGACTAATGTGTAAAGATATTTACATGTTACATATTAATATGTAAATACTTATAAACAAATTAACTTCTAATTAAGACTATTATGCAAATTAAACACGACGGCGACCCCACACATTTTTAATTGAATTTTTGCTTTTAAAACAAATCATCAAAATTAGTAAAACAAAAAACTTTATATTTTTGTCAATATTTCAACGGCAGTGCAAATTAGATTCTTTAGGTACAACCTTTCGTTACACGAAGGAATATTAGCTGAATATGAATAACTTACAACACCATTTACATCACATATGAATACAATATATCTTATTAACTTATTATGGTTTAATAATTTTATTATTTTAAGAGAGCAATAACAATAAATTGTACTGTTCAATATAGTTGAGGGGCGGGGGGTGGTTGTTATTAACTGTGCATACTTTTCCATGGCCTATAGTTATAAAGAACCCCATTATTAGTATATACTGCACTGTATATATACATATATTGCAAATTAACTAAAGTTATTACATGTCTTTGCCAAAGGTTACTAACATATTTAAAGTAAGAAGAATGCAATTGTTAATGCTACATAGCATGATTGAATTCTCAAATGAATAGAGAGAACCCGCTGAGCACTGAATCCGTCTATTTGAGCGCTGTACCATCCGCATTGCTTTTTTACCTCTTCCGTTCTGTTGCAGGAGGATATCCTGTGTCAATTGTTTCCATTTATGTAATACCCGTCCACTTGCCCTGTACACCTTGCCAGCCATTGCCAACGGAGTGATAGCTTCAAATCCACAACGAGCACCGCACAAAGGAAACATTAAGTTTGACTGGGGACTAACATGCCATAGACGAATCGTGCCGAACATGAGAAAACTCACAATTCCCAAGAGAACCGAAGGGAAAACCGTTAGGTAGTAGCGGAACATGTCGTTCAGAATGATGACAAGTAGTTCCAATTGTCGGAAACGGAGATGTATAGACTGCCATTTACCCAGATGTGAGTAAATTTCCATTCTAAAAATTAAGCATGATAATTATTACTGTAATTGAGTGCGGTTGTACCCGACTTAGAAGAACCACGTACAAACTTACGTTACGCATTCCATCTTTTTCAGTTCCGTGGCCACATTACCCAATCCCATAAGTATGAAGCACCAGTGAAAGCAGCAGATGTAAAGAAACATTGATATAGCGTACAATTCCATGGCAGCGAAAGGGCCCTTCTCTGCAAATGTGTACATGTTGTCACTGATTGACTGACACTTAAATATAGTAGAGCTGACGTAATTTGGAGAGCAGGGGGACTCGTATTGAATCAAACCGTGAACTCCGGGATTCGTGTAAAGGAGACTGAGAGCGATGAACATGTGCCAGGAAAGAATTTTTTTATCTTGCTGTTCTATTTGGCGGATCTTGGGAACTGTCTCCAAATCTTCATCCGCCTGCCTTCGTTTTTTGGACTTGGTAGTAGTATTCCGAGTCAGCATGATCAGGAGCCTGTTGGCAAATTGCATAATATCTTCCCTTCTCAATTGAAGTTGGAAAAATCCAAATGACGTAGCGACAAATGCATTGGTCCAGCTGGCTGAGAGAATTAGTTGCTGCAGAGGAAAATGAACGGAACGTTTGCTTCCAGCTTGAATCAGGCGAAAAATCGAGAAAGTTGTATACGTGTACACAAAGTGGGCGTGAAAGTTGAAAAGCTTTAAGTGGACTTTGGAAGGAGGAAGTAATGTGTGAGTACTGGAGTTCCATTTGTAGGGAAGTAGTCGCAGGAAGCAACCAAGTTGTATAGTGTGTCGAAAAATTACTTTTGCTGTCAAGGAGAGCATTTCAATGAATTTAGACCTACTGCCCACTACCAATTTTTAAACCTTTTCTGTGTAACCAAAAGCGAGGAACTACAACTCCCAACTGACCAAGTGAAAAATCCCACACCAAGTGGAAAGGTTTCCCAGGTGTAATAGCGACTGATCTTATCCAGAATTGAGAAATTCTTCAATATTGGTAAATACGTATCACTTACAGGCTTACGGTTATATAGTAAATCATAATAGTACTTTAGAATTTTTAATTAATTTTCAATTGCTGTTGTTTGTTAATTTTTGAAGTTATGTACTAACTGATTATTCGTCTGACAAAGAATTTCGGGTTGATGTCTGTAAAGAATGGAAAAGGAGTCACCAAAATAAGGGCTATATTTTAATGAAATTTGGGAAACGTTATTTATTTATTTATTTATTTGGTAACAATCAGCGTCCAGGGTCATATAATTAGGTATAAGAGAAAAGCAACAAGGAAATATTCTATTTTCGATATTATGTTCACGTCTTGTCATACATCAATTGTCAATCTTCGGTTTATGGACACCGTAGTTCCGTAAGTTTTTCATTTGTAATTATTATAATACAAAGAAAGATAATGTACAACAATTTGGAATTGTATTATTGAAAATATAATCATAATGGTGTTTATCTTCTCATCTTTTCAGTTTTGGTTCATAACATAAGTTTGCGTCCATGTTTAAGTCGCACAATCTCTTAACAATAACACGAATACAGCAAAACAAAACAACCTTCGGACTTGCAATATATTGTCGACCCGCGTCGACCGATTGTCCACCAATCCGGTTGCAAATGTCACTTATACACTTGTATGAACAACAGTCAAAATAGAAAGCAATTTAGTTTTATGAATAATTAACACATAAAAACAATGCCTAATTCAAAAGCGTGTTTCCAAACAAAAAGGCGTTTCTTCGTGGGTGGTGCTGGTGAAATGGCGAGAATAGTCAAGATATGCAGAGAAAATTATGAAAACATAAGAAAAACATCTACGAAGTGTTCTAGAATTTTAGCCGTCATAATATTATGTTTATTACAAAAACGTGATATAAGTGATAGGCTTTTTCTATTGTAAAGAATATTTACTTCATGGAAGCAAACGGAGGATTTTTGTACTTACTATCACCGGTAGCGATTTAGCAGTTAATTTTCATTATTATGAATTTATTATTAATATTCATGTTTACACATAACACAACTATAGATTAGTACAGATGAGGAATAAAATACCCTGAATTACATAATAAATACATTTTTTCTAGAGTAGGGAATGCATGGCGCATAGTATAACAATAATCCCACATAATTCTCATATATTAACCTTTGCTCGGCTCGTGTTGTCTAGCATACCCGTATACATGGAAGCGGGCAAGAAGATGCCCGGCATATTATACTGACGTGACAAAAACAAATATTTTTGTTGATGAAATAAAAATACCGCATACTAAAAACGTTGCCTCCGTTTGCGAAGGGCAACTTATAGCCTCTCAAATTTCTACTTGGAAATAGGTAGTTTGCGTTTTGGAAGGCTACAAGTTGGGGGCCCTTCGCAAGCCGTAGCAACGTTTCTAATATGCGGTATTTTTATTTCATCAACAAAAATATTTGTGGTTTTTCGTCACTTCAGTATAATATGCCGGGCATCTTCTTGCCCGGCTTCCATGTATACGGGTATGCAAGACGACTCGAGCCGAGCAAAGAATAATAATACATGAAATAAATATCCAGTTCATGGAAAACGACTTTGTAATACGCTATCAAGCACCCAATAAAACTTGTCAAAATTCAAAATACTGATATAAAAGTGCATAAGCCTATAAGTATTCAGCCTTTCTATTATGTGTGTAATAATATCTCTTTTAATCAACAAACAAAAGTATGAAGCCTGAAACTGGGGAGGAGAAATAACAATTTTGCACGATGGACGACAGAATTGAAAGCAGACTATATGACTGAAAATTCATTATTAGTAACCAACCGAGCATAATTGTACAATGAAAGGAACTGATTATGATTGTAAAATTGTATACATATATTTATCTATTGATGGACATACAGTATGAAATACCAACATGAATTAACTTTAAACATGACGTCACTAGAATATTGTCGTGACGTGAAACTCACTATTCTTTATATCGATGTCAAGAATGGCATCTTGGCATTTCTCGTGTTAAATTCTGTTTTAAATTGTCAGACATTATGACATAAATTATGCCAATACTGTTTACTTATTATGATGTGCAGTTGTAAGTACGGAAAAAAATATGCTAACGACCTGCTAATGTTGGTACGTTAACGGACACAAAGTCCGCAGTATTCCTATGGAAAGGTCACCAACAAATTGCAAATTAGCTGAATAGCCCCATTCATACTACACAGTACGATGGAATTTTCAAATGTATAGAAAGAACCCGCCGTGCATTTTAACCTTTTACAGGAGCGTTGTGCCTGTTGTACTCCCTTTCGACCCTTTCCGTTATTCCGCTGTATGATTTGATACGTCACAGTTTTCCACTTAGCCATTACCAACGAACTGAATTTATTTACTTTACCGGCGACTACCAACGGTGTCATAGCTTCCAGTCCGCACCGAACACTGCACATAGGAAACATGAGATTGGACTGCGGGTTAACTTCCCAAAGACGAATGGTTCCAAAGATAAGCAAACTGGCAACTGTGAGCAAAGCCGAGGAAAACACCATCAGATAGTAACGAAAAATGTCGTTCACAATTATTACAATGAGCTCCAACTCCCGGAAACGGAGTTGTATTAACCGCCATCGACCAGTACGCGCAATGTTTTCCATGCTGCTTCCAAAAGTAAAAAAATACATAACAGCAACCAAAATATATTGCAAATACTCATTAATAACCTAAAAGTGAGTTTCCAACTTACGTGACACCCTCCATTTTCCTTAACTCGGACACCACGTCGCCCAATCCCATAAGAACAAAAGTCCAATGACAATAGCAAATGTAAAGAAACATTGTCACTGCGTACATTTCCAAAACCAGAAAAGGGCTCTTTTCGGCCAACGTGTACTTGTTGTCGCTTATTGTTGGGCATTTCAAAATTGCTGAACTGACATAGTTTGGTGAGCAAGGAGACTCCGCAAGGATGCTAGTGTGAACACCAGGATTCGTGTAGAGAATGCTGGTCGCAAAAATGATATTCCAAGAGAGAAACTTCTTCTCCTGTCGTTCAATTTCTCTTGCCTTTTCAATACCAAAGCTTGAGCCAAATACTTCATCTTCGACTTTCAGTTTCCTGTTGGACATTTTTTCCAACAAGCGGTTTACAAAATGCATAATTTCTACCCGTCGCAGTTGCAACTGTAAACAGGTAACCGACGTGAGAAAAAAGGCACAAGCCCAGCTAAGGGAAAGAATCATCTGCTGGAGCGGAAACTCCAAAGAACGCTTACTACCTGCTTGGGCTATACGGAAAAGGGTAAATGCAGTGTAGCAGTAGATGAAGTAAACGTGAAAGTTGAAAATTTTCAAGTGAATTCTTGTGGAGGTAGAAAATTGAAAATTGATAGAATCCCACTTGTAGGGCAAAAGTCGAAGAAAGCAACCTAATTGTAGGGATCGCCCCAGTCCATTTTTAGCTCGGTTCGACAACATTTTTGCTACCAACTTGGAAAGAATCCAGGACTAAACAACAAAATGTTCGTAAATGCAGATTTCCTTTGTTTTCGCGAGGTAGCTATTGCCAGAGACCATGTTTGGAATAAGACTTGTTTTGAAACCGCTTTAGTCCTGATTTATATACCGTATTTTCCTAATAAATAATATATGAAATCGCTTTGCTCACTCAATCAGCGAAAGCAAAAGACTGAAAATGGTGTTGGAATCCCCAGTGGGAAAATAAATGGCTTGGGTACAACAGTGACTGGTATTAGGGTCTTCTCAGCACGATGTCGTCAGACCAACCATCACGCTTGTACCATGTAAAGTTTACATAACATTAGTGTAATTTGCAAAAATTTAATGTGTTTCACAAAACACAGTGAATCTCACAAACAACACATACAATTAAACAGAAATGCATTGAATTTCACAAATATCGAGTGAATCTCACAAGTAATTCAGTTAATTAGACAGAAACAATGGGAATTTCACAAATATCGAGTGAATCTCATGAACAATCAAGAGAATTTCACAAAGAAACCGTGTTTCAAAATAACAAGTTTTTAGTAAATTCTGCTGAAAATCAATAAATTGTGTATCGAATTTCTAGCAAACTTTTTTAATTTTCATAATTACTGAAAATTGTGACATGTGTATGTTCGGTGTTTGTTAGGCCTGGTTGAAAACGCCACTACTTGTAATGGAATAATAAAATAGTGGACATATTATGTAGCTGAATTTTTATTTTAAAAAGGTAAACAGTATAACGATGACATGACAAACGGCAATGATGTTCGTGACAATAAAATTTCTAATCATATATATCATGTATGTCACTTGCTGTCGACAATTGGTACCTCTTTTAGGTTTGAAATGCTATGTGTCATGAAGATATTTTTACGTATGTTTAGGTAAAAATTGATTACTTCCACTGGGAACGAAAAAACGTACATGGAAACATAATCGAGTGTCAACTTTTAACTTGTAAGTTGTAAAAGCAGTATGTCTCGCTGACTCTTGTTGACAGGAGAACCCACAAACATGCTAAACTGAGAAACAACAGCTAGCCTTAGTTGGCAAAAATAATAACGTCTGTTAGCATGGCTAAATAAAAGATTTTATTGTATCACTGAGAGAGTAATAATAAGTAATAAGACACAAGTTGTAGGTACATTCCAATCCCAGTAACAGGAGGTGGCGTGTAATGAAAACTTATTATATACGTTGATAGTGTAGATAGATGCTACTCTTCTAAATTTTACATCAACCTTGTAGGTGGGCTTGTAAAAAATAAAATAGCATAAAGTAGTAGACGCTAGAACGTATTTCAGATTTCACGGTTGAATGTTGGTTCGGAGAAAATCCACGATCGTTACGGCTTAAAACCGTAGAAAGTGAAGAAGGGACACAAAATTAATATTTTTAACTTTTAAATCATGATTCTTATGTAATTTTTTCCATTTCTAAATAATTGTTTATTAAATTATCGTTATCCAGTTTCTACTGAGTTACAGAAGTGTTGCTTATTAAAGGCTGTATTATATTGTAATGTAATTGTACCAAGGATGTATAATTATACGTATGTACAATATGTAATATTACATGAAATATTTTTACAAAAATTCATCAAGCTAATTTTATTGTTTCTCATTGTCGGTTTGTTGAGGTTGAGGCAGGCAATTCCACAGCAAAATAATTACGACAATATTGGAGTTTTGTCGTGAGAAAAAACAGTTAAGTAATTACTAATTACAAAGGTGTGCATAGTGACAGGAATGTGTCTTTTGGAAACATTTGCGAGAAAGATTTTGCTAACTTTAATTTCAGTAGCTAAATATGAAGGCTTACACACGGGTTGTGCAACTCCTTATAGTCATGAAAACATGGCATGGTAATATAATAGATATTATGTCTTATGATTCTGCTACTTTAACAATATGTACATACTACAACTACACCGAATATGAGGAATTCACAAAGTCGGGGACTTTTGCATTTGCATCACCCATTTCCAAATTCCTATTCGTCTACCTTATTTCAAATACTTTGGATTTTAGTCCCCAAAGATTCCTGAAAAAATGATACATTTACAATGGAGTTGCTATCGAGTAGCTGTTAATCCAATTGTATTGTATTTGATTTTATATTATTATTACTTGATTACCTATTCAGGTTATATAACGTGTTACCGGAAACAACAAAACAATAGCTATGCAAATAGCTTTTACATTGCAAAACAACGATTCCTAACCGTAAGCAATATTATTATTAATATTTCTAAGTTTTTAATTAAAGTATAATCATAGAAATGAAAGCTTATATACATATAGAACC
>JAHZNB010001642.1:0-12433 GCA_027744295.1 Callyntrura guangdongensis
TGTCGAACAACAACAAATTAACAAAAACAAGGAGATGAGGTGAAATGTAACAAACAAACTGGAAGACTGGAACGTGGAGTGAGCAAGATGGTAGGACACTGAGAGTGTAATATTTTTTATATAGGGAAAATTAAGTTACGCTGGATTTATGGTAATAACCTGGATAGGTAAACCAGAAAGACATAATATTCACAGGTTACAACTTTGTACATATTTGCTAATTTATTGAATAAATATAAATAAAATCTAATAATAATTAATAATTAAAACACGGGATTAAAAGTGGAAAATTAAAGTTGTTAAGTTTTAATAAGTCAAGCTTTCGAATTTATTCTAAACTCTTCTTCAAGACAGAAAATCTAATATAGTATTATGCAATTCGGTTTAAATAAAAATACAGTTCTGTCAGGAATAAAAGAGGCTATAATACTTCACAACGGCGTTAGGAATATTGCATTTCAGTTTTTTAACTTTCATAAAACCAATTTCTGACAATAGATGTACCAACACTAGATATCACTTCGGGAAGGAATCCAACACGACAAGGCACACATATCTACTCCCACGCTTTTTCTCTCAATCCTAATGATATAATCCCATTTTTATTCTTATTTCTCTCGTATACTCTTATCAAATATTTTCCAGCAGAGCAAAGTACCTTCCTATCCTACGTCGGTAAAAAAAATAGGAACTGGGAACTGTTTCTTATTATTCTCTACTAACCATTTTTGACAGCGTCCACTTCAACGCTACACGTGTCAATACCACGTTTTTTGGTGACACACCACTTGTCACAGCTTGTTTCATTATTCACAGTTATTCTTCGACTGTAATGACGACGTGTGTTTGTGGCCTCGGTTTTTTTCTATTTCAAAAGGGAAAAAAGGAAAAATGTTTGTATCTGCCAGACACGCAATTTCTCACACAAGTAAGGTAAAGATAATTCTTTTTGTGCTCCTCTTGTGAGCGCACTCAAGTAACCAATTACATGTATTCCTGAAAACGTAAAAGCATAATGAATAAAATAGCATTGTAGTAATGGGAACTTCAACTCTCCATTTATGATCTTCCCATTTCTTGTACCACTTATTCCTTTCATCTTCCCCTTTTCTCTGAAAATCCAAAACTCCGAAAAGTCAAAACTTTGTTGCGTCTTCCCTTCTCTCCTGCTTATCGACTTATGTGCTGCGGGATTCACAATGCACGTCTTTTCTATGGTGACTAGCAGCCTACTGCTTTTGTACTTTGTTTGACTGTCTTGTCGATACAGTTTTATTTTTTCTTTGGTTTGCACAGCTCACACACTCATAAATAAATACAGAGTTTTTGTATTTCATTTTTGGATGGATATCAAGAACTTACAGGACGATAATTTTTGTACTAGCAAGTTATGTCGTTAAAATCTTCTTAATTATAAAAATTGTATCTATACATTATTATTTCCAACCGTTAATGCGGAATCTATTTAGTTTGTCATATATGTGGTCATGGACAGTAGTGTTAGATATCCAAGTAGAAGACCAAACAAATGAAACTTTACAACAACATTCAAATAAAGACAATCTGGTTAACATATTTTATTATTTATTCATGTTGTTTGTACNTGGTCATGGACAGTAGTGTTAGATATCCAAGTAGAAGACCAAACAAATGAAACTTTACAACAACATTCAAATAAAGACAATCTGGTTAACATATTTTATTATTTATTCATGTTGTTTGTACTAAATTACTACACTTTCCTAAGTTTAATACAAAGTCATTCAATTTTGCGTTTGCAGTTGCCAAAATAACATGAACTTTGACAAGAAAATGAAACGTTAGCCGACTCGTTTTACCGAAAGCAGGGACAGTGGCAGGTTTGGAGGACGCCTTGATATATGGTAAAACACTGATAAAATGTTGCCGACTTGTCGTGTAGTACACTATGTCGCCTGAGGAAATTTACAATGTAAATTGCCCTCTCCTTTCGACGAGAACAACAAGTGAGAACCTTGTTTCCGCAAGCTTGTAGACCTCCCTAGTGACAGCTTCAGAGAGATGAATAGCGTCTTTCCCAACTTTCCCCACTTTCTTTCCCGTAAACCTGTGGAAAAAGTCTGGTGGAGTTTTGCACCACCGTACATACTGAACATTTTTGAGGAAACTACCAAATGTCAACTTTTACTTCCTGGAAGAACCACTAAAGTACCAAGACCAGCGTCTTGGCAGTTAAAGATAGACAAGCAAACGCACTGTGGACAAAATGCGATTATTTTTTCTTTAAATAAAATATTGTGAAAGGCATCCTATAAGAAAGTTGCTATGCTGTAAAAGAAAAATAAATTAGTTTCTTCCTGACTCGTTTATGGGCAGAGATACGCAAACCTACGAAATAAAATGTTAAAGACGGACAATACGTTAGATGTAAATATGAAGCGGACGACGAAAAATGTAACTTGATACCTTTTTTAGGAAGTTTTTGAAAATTGGATGTGGTATCATGCGGTGAAATTTGGAAAATGTCGTTTTGGACTAAAGTACCAAGACCAGCGTCTTGGCAGTTAAAGATAGACAAGCAAACGCACTGTGGACAAAATGCGATTATTTTTTCTTTAAATAAAATATTGTGAAAGGCATCCTATAACAAAGTTGCTGTAAAAGAAAAATAAATTAGTTTCTTCCTGACTCGTTTATGGGCAGAGATACGCAAACCCACCAAATAAAATGTTAAAGACGGACAATACGTTAGATGTAAATATGAAACAGACGACGAAAAATGTAACTTGATATCTTTTTTAGGAAGTTTTTGAAAATTGGATGTGGTATCATGCGGTGAAATTTGGAAAATGTCGTTTTGGAGAAAAAAGCTGATTCGGGTGCACATTTTCTCTCTGTACAATCCTTATGGCAGCTAAATATCTGCCCCAGGAAGGTAAATTCCCCAAGGCTAAAAAAATGTTCAGTTGTAACATGATACACGAAACCATCAAAGTATCATTGCGAGTTTCATAAAAACAACAATGTTGCC
The DNA here is from genome assembly GCA_027744295.1 of Callyntrura guangdongensis. Classification (NCBI taxonomy): domain Eukaryota; kingdom Metazoa; phylum Arthropoda; class Collembola; order Entomobryomorpha; family Paronellidae; genus Callyntrura; species Callyntrura guangdongensis. The sequence continues at coordinate 3,011 of JAHZNB010001642.1, forward strand.
ATTCTAGATTACACACACGGTACTCACGACGACTCTGCAAATTTATGCTGCCCTTGTGAGTCGCACCGACGTAGGATCAACTGACGCTTTTACGTTTCTTTCATTATTTTTTTCAATAACAAAAATTTCCCCCGTGAGCTTTACATTTTCTCCGCTGCTTTGGCTGTTTACGTGATATTCTCTAAAAAAAAAGAATCATGCGAGAGAAGAAAAATAAAGTCGCACGATCTTGTCGTCAGCAATTCACTCAAGTGTACAGCTTTTTAATGCTATTTCTTTGTACTTGCTGCGTATAGTACTTTTCACTTGACTTCATTTCAAGTTTCTTTCCCCACGTGAGGTACACGCACGCACACTATTTTCTGTGGGAAAACCACAAACGACACTTGTTCAGCAAGGGGTACACAAGCAAGGGCAATAACCAAGACATATCCTACTTATGAGAAACCTGCTGCAAGTTTTTATTATGAGAATATACTGGAGCGACATAACATGTTCTTAAAACTTATCTGCAGTCATAGCGCAGCGGTGGTATTATCATCAGTGAGGTATTCATAGGCATTAGAAGTGCAATGCTTTGTTAAAAAGTGAGAATGATAATGATCCTAATGTTGGAGTACATAATATGTAATATTCTATATTCTTACAGTTTTCTGTATTCACGCACCTACAGCTGAGGGAAGAGTTGCTGTTGAAAAATTTTTTGTGCATTTTCTCAACGAAATAGTTATCCATAAGCACACATAAGAGCATAGGAAGATTTTTTAACCGTAAGAAACATAAGCGTGTAACTTAAAGGTAAGATTGTAAAAAGCTGTACACTTCTTAAATCAAGTCAAAATATAATCTCAACTGACACCCTGAAAACTTAAAGAATTTAATTGAATTTACTGCCCGTTTATAAAACGTAAAATTTTACCAGTATAACAGATGACAGAGCCTCAGCCTACGGTGATAGTGATAGTGATAAGAATAGTGCCTGCCTACTTCGATAATGGAGTTAAGAGAGACTACGAAAATTACAAACGGCGTTGTGATAGTTTACGCAAACAACAGTATTCCTTTGTATTTGTTATACATTCTACATTATTATCGCTGCTAATAATATTTTCTGCCAAACTCCATTAGCACTTATACTTGTCTTATTATTGTTGTTGCTTTAAAATCTTTCATTTTTCTGCAGCAATTGTCGGTTTTAATTAAGAAACAACTACACATTATACATACGGATATCCCCATGTATTATGTAATCATCAAATACTAGAGTATTTAGTTTGCTACAAAACGATTTGTCAAAATTATTATTATAAGTTTACGAAAAAATCAGAAGGATATTGATATGTATCAACGATAAAAGACTTCCTGCCTCGCCCTGAATGTCGGAAGCAAAGAGAATATTAAATTATCAAGCTGTTGTCGGATGGATTTGATGTCTTCCTTTGCACACACGCAGATGTGCTTTTGAAAATATAAGTAATGAATCACATTTTGGTTAGTATTTTTTATTACTGCGTTGCGTAGTATAAGATGATGGAAGTTTTTTCCTGAACTAGCGGTTAATTTGCTCCAAAAGTATCTGTGCATCGCAATCGATTTTGTTTAAACACTGAAAAAATTAGGCAGATATTTTATGACGGACTTTATCCAAATTGATTGTTTTTGTGATAAAATACGATATAATGAAGAAACAGTAGCATTGTAACATATGGTAACATGACATGACTGTATGCCACACTCAGTTAGTTGATGACGGGATATAGAAATCGTTTTCAAATTCGAACACGACGTAAATTGTTCGTATTAATAACATATAGGTGCAGTAGACATTAGAAACTCAGACCGCGGTCCTCACAAATCCAACATTTCTGCCGTTACAATGGACAGAATTGTGTCGTGGTTTGTGGGGAAATAAACAAATTAACAAGTTTAGCCGCTGCCTTCAGAAAAAATACGACAAAACATTCCCCCTAGACAGCTCCCGGGTTGTTTATTTCAGTACAAAATCCGAGTCCAGAAACTACCCAATCAGATCAAGTGTAAACAGTTGTAAAAGCCATTTGTGGTTTGCTTGTTTCGTGTTCCAATTTTAAGCGTTGGTGACACTCGCGGTGTCCAGGGTGGCATATGGCACGTGCTTTGAATAAAATCTAATTTTCTTTCTGGCTTACCAACTACACTCTGTGGAAAGAAATGTGGGAGACTTGGACACGTTTCTCAATAAAACTTTCACACAAATACAAGTTGTGTCTCTACTGACAACTGAGGTCCTTGAACTCTCAGACTGACCCCAGTAAACGTGCATTGAAGAAACAGAAAATCCATAGTACGAATTAGTATTGTTGTGTGTAAACTATGTATCTATGCGTGTTTGATTTCCACACTTGAATTTCTTCACTTAGTTATAAAATATTATGTGCTTTCAGGTCAATCATTTCGCCCCCTATCGAGAGAAACCAACCCATACGAAGAATCAAGTCAAGTTAAAAACCTGTGCACGTTTAAAAATTGCATAATAATATTATTTTGGGTGATGATGAAAATACATTGCCCCTTCGACTGGCGATTATCCTCTTGTTCTATTCATTATCCTCTTGATTTAATAAATTAAACCAGATCAATGTTTCTTTTCCAATAAGTTTTTTTATATTTTATGTGACACGTGACCAGGGTATATTAATCATTAGTTTGGCCAAAATGGACAACGACAAAAAAATCAATAATTAATGTTCCCACTTACAATACACATTTAAAAGAGGTCAACAATATCGATAGTCGGTATTACTTTCACCTGCTATTTATCTACACTTGCACTTAAAGGTTACGCTCACATCAAGATTTTACACCGAGAGGACTTTAATTAATCGGCCTCCTTTCTAAACTTGCCCCGTTTCTATTCACAGCCATTTCAAACAAGTAGTGGAAATTAAAAGGGATTTTCAGGTAAACAGAAACAGCATTACCATACCTGACATAAGGCTGCAAAAGGGAAAGACTCAAGCCCGAAGCACCGTATCGGGATACCCACCCGATCGGAGTACCTAGCGTCCAAAATAATACATCCCGCCCGATGTAGTTCAGCCCTAAACCTGACCCGAGCCCAGCTTACTAAATTAGGTTAAGCCCGACAAGCCCAAACCGAGTTTTAATATAATTGGCTAGACATTTGCAATTTTTTGTAGGGCATGGCTGTGTAATTTAACGTACGTTGTACATATACATGCAGATAGCTGATTGTTAATACTCACGTAACAAGCATGTCCATGTGATCTATCCCGAATCATCAAGTAAGCCATGTGCTGTCCGCCCATATAGTAAACTATATGCTTTATTTCTTGATTTTAATTATTTCCGGTATCATTTTGGTCTTTATAAAAAGATATACCGAATCATCAGGTAAGCCATGTGCTGTCCGCCCATATAGTAAACATATGCTTTATTTCTTGATTTTAATGATTTCCGGTATCATTTGGTCTTTATAAAAAGCAAAGCCCGATCAAAGCCCGAACCATCTAATACGAATAAAAAACAAAGCACGATGTATGAATGTAAAGCCCGTCCGAAACACGTCGGTGTCGGGCTCAACCCAACACTCTACCTCACACCATATTACAATAAAAACAGAATATTTGAATTTGGAATGGAATGAAAAATATATAATCATTATGAAACGGATATACGGGAAAAGGCAAAATATGCATCGAGGAAGAAACTGAAAATTACATTAACTTCATATTTTTGTCGGAGATTGGAAATTTATAGTGCAGCCTTCCTTTGTTCTCAAAAAAACAATTACCACAAGTAGAAGTAGATTTAATTTGAGTCTCACAGTGAAATTGTTATGCAATTTACAACAATAATGAGAACGTACAAAAATGTGTAAAGTATCAAAATATGCAGGTGTTGCATTACAAGCCTACGACTTGTGAGTGTTTTTCCACATCAAGGACATACAAAACAAATGAAATGTTATAGAATTTAGTAATTTATCTGTATTTTGTAATGGTAGAATTTAAATCTATCCAAACCAGGCGGATTGAAATAATTTAACCCAACACTTTTATGCAAATTTTGAAATAAACATACTGGAACACAGATAGGACGAAACCTCAGAAACTGGTATACAGTCCATACGCTGCACAGGAATGGTGTAACATGTCATATAATAAAATACGGTGTGCCGAGTGCAAGGAATTTTGGGTACACGACTGGTTGAATGGTTGTCCCAATAAACAAGATCAGAAATGCCTCCAAATAGTGTTAAATGTTTACTACTCATTGTCCAGTCCTTTCGGATCAATATTGTTTCGTTTCCCGTACCACCAAAAGATCTTTTGTATGATCAAATATTCAGTTTCACAGATATTGCAATAGTGACCACACTTTCAACAGTATTACAGTCAAACAGGCTTTTAACTTTTCCATTAGCTTGGAATTGAAATACATTTTTTTGTTAAAGGTTTTAACTCCATAACGAGCGATGTCACCTCCCTTTGTACATTCTATCTAATTCTCCCCCAAATCTTTCTCTTTTTGGTTTCACTGGATATGTTAAATAAACAAGATACTTCACAAAAAGGTCGGTGATCATTCCAGTCTCAGGAGACAACCAGAAAAAAGCTTTTAAGCCTGCCTTGACCCTGTACACCGTACCAGGCCATCGTCGTGAGAAACCCTCCAGGTAATTGCATTGCACACAGCATATGAGCCTTTGATGTTGTTTCAGTAATGCTTTTTACACGGGCTTATAACATTATACGGTGGAAAGCAACCGTATCTCTCATCACAGTTGTCACTGATGTCAGTTTTTTTCCTGTCAGTAGCACTGGACTTTGGGAGGAAAAATTATTCACATTCACCACGTCACGATCTAACTTTTACAACCTTCATGAAATTATTCCGAATTATGCGATTATTCCTTAAATTATTTCCTTTTAAGAGTGGTTTATGCTCAAATTCAATGTATGGGATTTTTAAAACATTTTAACGGAATACAACATGGAATATTTAGAAAATACATTTTGGTACATAATAGAATAAGATCAATGGTTATGTTGATTTAATCGAACTGTGTTATCTTTGGCAGACTGCCACCATCATAACAAGAGTACTCTGTATGCGACGGTGATACTCCATTGTTACCCCCGCTTTCGCTTTATTATTTACAATCCATGTCAAAATTAAAGACGTTTATATATCAAGGTCGGTATTGCAACCATTACGAAAGGAACCCTGTATCGTATACGATTGCACGTGAATCTCCAGGCATTTAAGTAAGGGGGTAAGCGTTACTAAAACATTCGGATCTAAGTGGAAGGTAGTGCAACCTTTCAAAAGCAAGTAATCAGCCCTACAATATTTCATTTTTCCTATTTCCCCTGCAAACATTGTCTCAAGTACTGATGCACTGCCATGATGACAGACAATATGTTTTGACGGATTTTTTCCTGTTTCTCTTTTTATGTACCTCTACAATGACAGATGGAGTGTGTTCCCACCCTTTCATAATTCCCCACAAAATATATATCGTGTCACACGAAACTTACAACAACAAAAAATCTTTTTAAAAAAGAATAATGGTACGATTTTTCCTACTTTTATTTTTTTCGATGCATCGAGTAGCAAACAAACTCAAGAGTACTCCCAAGCGAAAGACCAAACCAGGGTAAAAAATACTGTTTGCTTTTCTTTTACATCAACGGGCGTTGTCGTTGAGTTTCTCCCCGTACAAAAGTGAGTGCTACATTAATAACCTACAATATTCGTGGGGAACGGATATGATGTTATTTTTGTATTGTACTTCTGAATACATCAGTACACTCGCCTTTTTCTTTAAAACTTTTCTACGGTGCTGACACGTCATTCTTGTTCAAATAATGTTTTCTTTCTACATATTTCATCTTGTTTTCTTTTTTCTTGAAACCAACAAAGCTGATGAAGTTTAGATGGACGGAAATGAATGGAGCCACTTAACGAAGTGCATCGGAACAATTGTCAAAGACACTGAAAACATTGATGATATGTATATACCTATTGTGTAACATTTTGTGATATAAAATTCAACAAGATCCAGGTGTGGAAATTAACTTTTTATGATACAGCCAATAATAGCACAATATCATTTAAAATACAAATACATTGCCTGGTTTTAAATTTTGTTAAAAAATTTGATTTTATAGAGTAAATTACTGAGATTCTTCTATTGAAAAGCCGTTTTAATTTGAGTATAAAAATCGTAACCATACAAATATGGGTGTCAATTTGTAGTCCCCGATTCATGTTAGCATTTTTGGTAGTATGTACAAAATAACTAAAATACACCCACTGAAACCAACTGTACTCGGTAGACCATGTTGTAAGATTAAACAAAAACTTACCGTTGCTTACATAAGGTGACATTGGTAATTCATTTATTCTGCACTGTCATGATTGGAAACGAAGAATGGGGCATTATGAGACGACAACGTTATACGTGCTGACTAAATTTCACCATTTTAATTTTTCTTGTGCCACTGAAAGCGTCATGAACCAGAGACTTCCGGCTTCAAGTTGACACCCATATTTGTATGGTCAAGATTTTTAAAGTCGAATAAAAAAAGTTTTTAAATAAGCGGATCTAAGTAATTTATCCTTCTTATAAGGCTTTTCATTAACGTTTTTAATAATTTGCTTAAGATGCAACCAAAACAGTAAATAGATATTCAAAAATGTCAAACACGAGCAATACCTCTACATAAAATAAACTTTGGCCATATCTTCATATTAACGCCTATAATTGTTTTACTGACATCTAAATGGCTGTTATGTAGTTAATAATTATAAGAGAAAAAAAATTTATAAAATTTTACGACAGATTCACTGTCTTAGTTACAAACTTACTTCAAATTTACAATGTTGCGACTACTGTATAACGTGAACATTGAATTCGATTTTTTATACATATGTTCGTGACATTCAGGTTAATCTTTAGTCATAAACTTGTCGTTAGTATCAAATTTTTCAACAATTTCACACCGGAACGGGAAATTTACATGAAAGTGTCAAATTGGATGTTAAGTTTTTACAGTCATTCACAGTGAATAAATTAAAAAAATCTACCCCCTTATGACCATCAAAGGAAATGGGTTTCAACTCACTCTATCATTATATGTGAATATTATTTATTCTGCATATAGGTTTCCGCTCATCCGCTTTTTCTTTATTCAATGGTGGCATATTCGGGCCAAAGCCACAGTACAAATTTGAATTTGTGGTATTTGCGTTTCAGTGGTTTTTGTCGGCATTTCTGTTTCCTGTCCTAAAATGCTCAGTTGTTTGGAGTTTGACTACTGTCCGAATTGAATTGTTTTTCTATCCAATTGTTTGAATCAAATCATCTGATGGTATACCACAAAATTGAAAAAGTTTAGTTTTGGTTGTTACAATGATGTGGACCGTCATTTGTCTCCTTCGGGGACTGGAAGTGAGAGTGGTGCTACAGTTCTATTTGCAAGGGATTTATCAAGCGACAACAGTCATCCTTGATAATGATTAATAAAAGTTGCGAAGCAACTGCTACGTTTTGTGCAGAGGACATGTACCCTAATAATGCATAAACATAATCATCTCGATTGAAACTTTCATAAGTTTTATATTGAGGCCGAACTAATTAATATAGCGATGAGTTATATTCTATGTATATTTTGTGGATAATGCGGTTCCTCGTTTGTTCATTCCATCAACCCCAGCATTTCCTGTGCGTCGTTCGAAATGCTACTAGTTGTTGCTGATAATAAAAGAGCGAAGTGACTAAAAATTCGCAAATGGAGAAATGTGAAGAATACTTGCACATAGAAGGAGTTGGAGACGTAAGCCCAGAAATAATATCCTGTGGGATTTCCCCCTTTCCACTTGTTACAGTTTACCTTTCAACTCAAGCATTTACCTAGTTTCCCGCACGCGGTCATGGAAACCCGGATTAATGCCACATAGAATGGTACAGCCTCTAGCACATTAAACAATGTACCTCGTGTCTGTCATGAATCATAATAATGGAGGTGGGTACGCTTGTACCCAAGCATGAGAGCACCTGCATTTATCCATATTTCAGGCTACCAACGACTCTCGTCAACTCGCATTGACAGTACCAATGTTGCTTTTAGTGAGATGGTGGTCTACTTGTTTCACATCTTTATTTTGTAAGAAAGTCAATGTAGATTAAACTTTTCATTCTATTTCAGTACACATGTTGTAGTTCTTAGTTGTTTATTTTATGAACACATGATTTACTTCAATTCGCAAAATCTCCAATCATTTTCTGAGTAAAAAACAAGACAAAGACACTTTTCGAAAAGAAAATTTAACTCAAATCTCTATTTTTGCTAAAATCCACTCACAAAAAGTGCATTTACTTCTCAGGCAAAAGAGTAATCCCTAAAGTCCCAGAAGAAACTTGACTGCTGATTGACGGTTTTTGGAGCAGTATGAATAATACAGGTTTGTTCTTAGTTTTCCTATTATTGGCGAGGATAATGGTAACGATGCATGAAGAAAAACTAGCTGTCTTTCCAATAAGATAGCTTTATTTTGCTAGAAAGAACCCCACCTGGTGGTTCAGATAAAATACTAGAATGCTCATTTTCTAGAATTCTGTCAGTTTTGCACTATTTTGTTCCTTTTCGCCGAATGACTGACATTTTTGGGGGGTTAGAGTCAGCATCTCGTTTTCGTAAGACTTCATTGTTGACTGGCTGTTTTCACGGATTGCTGGCAGAGCAGATTGGGTGTGAAAGAAAAAAAAGCACTACTACTTTTCACGAGTTTTCTTGGAAGCAAACGAAGCTACACAGTTCTGCTAAAAGTAGCATTAAATCTGTTTGATGCCGTGTCATTGGGGCCGATGTACATGATTATGTCGTCTTCCCGTTTCCCTCCGTTCCGTTGGGATGAAAAAGCTGTTACAAAAATGAGATTCCTGTCTCGTTTTTTTCTTGAGCTAGTAAAGAGATTGCAACTTTACCAGGGTTGTTGTGACAAGAAGAAATGATAAATGAAAATAAGTGGAGGCTGAAGCCAAACAAAAATATTTTTGTTTCTGCTAACGTCATTCTGAGAGCATCAAAATATCGTGTTTTTATGATGATTGCGCACACTGTTATCAGAATTTTTTTTGGACTAAGTTTCACATTCTCAAACAAATCTGGAAAGTACATCTTTACTATTTTTAAATATAATTCATGATAAATAATAATTTAACACCGTTTATCTTATTCAAATACTTCGAAAACGAATCATCAGAATTGTTTCTAAATTAGATTTTCAAACTTTTTTGTGTAAAATAATTGAAGTTAACAAAAAATATACAGATAATCATGTTGTGTTTTTTGGATGGTGAGATTGCTTGATGAATAAGTTAAATTTAACGGAATACAGAATACACAAACAGTG
>JAHZNB010001643.1:0-16981 GCA_027744295.1 Callyntrura guangdongensis
CTTTTCCATCAAGGTTCATTTATATCAGGAAGGAAAATGACAACAGGACACACACATGCACACACACACACACCCAGAACAACATATTCTGCTAAAAAATGTCCCTGTCATAACGGGAGGTGCACACAGGACAGACAAGCAGTATCCGTGTTCAATAAGTCATGCTCTAGAGTTTTAGGAGAACAGGATACTCAAGAAACTCGTTAAAGATCCACTAACATCCCCGTTTTCATTACTGTAGGTAGTTTGTCAATGAAATGTAATGGCTACTTATTTTCTGCCATGTACATATATGCACCTAATATGTGTCTACATCTGGCAACGTTTATTAGCTTATTGTTATCCACACTGCACACACTACACGTTTTGAAATATATATCCGTATCTACCATACAAAAGCAGTCAAGCTACTCATTGGACGTTATTATATGGCAGTGTAGATGTAAGTACGTTCCTTGAGCTTTATATTTACGAAAATAGTTTTGTTCCTGACTGGAGGTACGACAACGATATCATTACCACTAGTCGGCTCCCTATTATCAGTATCGTTTGCTATTACCTTCATTAAAATTGTGTCAACAATGTACTGGAATCCGAATTCCAGCATTATAGCATGCGCCAGCCCACGTTTTTCTCTGTGGTAAGAGAATTTTTTTTACATGGTTGCAGGTGCTCAGATGGAACCGGCTGAAAGTTAATAAATAGCAGAGGTTAAGTGGACAATCCGTTTTCTCTTGGATCGACTAAGTTTACTCATTTTCCTGTCCAAAAAAACAGGTAGATTTTTTCTTTTTAATACTGTTTGGTGCGTATGTTTGTGTGCTAGAGTTTTACCTACCTTTTGTGTGTACCTATTATTGTGGAGATATGTTTGGTTGGACACGCACTGAAAGTAATACAATAAGTAGCAAACGATGTTTTTGTTGTGTTTTTTCCTCTGAATTAACCATTACACTATTTCTCCTCATCACATACGTTCGTTCTCCATTTTTACTTTTCTAAAATGGACTTTTTGCGTGCACCGCGTGGTGAAGAAGAGTTGGCTTGAGAGAGAGAGTAGTGGTGGAAGTGGTAGCAATTTTCATGTTTCTTGGATGATAATCATGCTAATGTGCAAAGCGGAAATGTGGGCAAATTTTTTTGGTTTTTAAGTTCATTACACGGCTTTATGTTCATGTTAGAAAACAGTGCAGAGGCATAAATAGGTACTGTATGGTTAATGGTAGTTGTGCGGTAAATAAGTCCGCGGTAGGAGGCCAAGTCAAAAATATTATGCTTACATGCTCATTTCCTCTGAGAGAGAAAGAGAGAAAAAACAACAGAAAATGCAACAACGGCAATCTAAATTTTGATGATATTTCCAACCTAAGCATAATGTCGTTTCTTATCCAAGTGTGTATACATTATATACACGTTTTACATTCAACAGTGGTAGAAATAGTAGTTTGCCTTATTATTTGGCTGATTGTGATTAGCTATTATCAAAAAGACATGAGAATGAGAGTGAGCGAGCATAGAGGAGGAATGGAAAACACAATAATAATAACAACAACAACAACAGCAGCCCATTCCTGATAACAGAACAGAATTTAGTTAAAGTAAATAGCAAATTTGCTTAGCATTTGTAATGAGTTACTTTTCCTCGTCGACGGAGAGAAAACAGTTTGCTACCCTGACAAGAGTCATTATCACGAAAAATATGTAGTGAATTATGTCACATTATGGAGACCGTATCTGTATACATTGACTATTTCACAAAGTCATTACCGTTGCTTGTGTCATAAAAAGCGTACAGAGTGTGTGCATATTCAAAGAACATTCAGTGTAAAAAATTGATATTCCGTCAAACCCTGGGATAAATATGGAATTCAATAAAAAGCATTCGCTCTCCCACTAATGAACCTGCTTCAGCAGAGAAACATGTCTTGCTACGCGCTCCCCCTCTCTTTACCATATCCAAAAACAAAGTACAACTAGACGTAAAAGCAATTACATTATATATTAGTAAAGTAATTACTATCAACCAGGTAAAATTCCACACATGCCATTAACATATCAAAGTAAAAACTGACGAAACTATCGCGCTGTGTATCATAATACCATTGTCACCCAATGATGCGCTTCAGTAATATCAATTAGGCTGTTTTTCTCTGTGTGTATATTATTGATATCGTTCTTCATCCATACCAATAATGATAACAAAACTCGACTTTGAAGGTTCGTAGATCCATCAATTGACGAAATGGCTTGAGGACTACCGATAAAAAATGAAAAATGTTTATTTCTTCATCAATATTTTTGGAGAATGTAACTGTTTAGCATGCACTGCTCGTTTCCCGCCTCCTCCATTACATTATTTTTTTCAGTTGTTTCTCATATTTCTTCCTGGTGGAAGTAGCAGGAGGAAAAAAAGTAGATGAAAACAATCTCCGTGATGATTAGTGTTATTACGACAGGTAATCGTAATAACCAAGAGTTTGTTCCGTTCAACAAGAATATTGGCGTTTTTTTGCTGTTTATCGCTTTGCTGTTGGTTCGTGCTGGTGAATCACAAGCATTACTGATTAATGTATGGTCTTTGGGAGGTTTTGTGTGAGCACGTGTGTTTTTGGAGAGAGAGAGCGAGAGAGACTGGTTACTCCAGACAGCTTGACTACTAACGGATCTATATTATTCATGTATATATGCCTTTCAAAATAATCGTCCGCTTCTCTCTGTCGATCCCTTTTCTATTGCAGTCTACGACTGTTTTGTATTCTCTCGAAAAATACCACGCACACGTGTTCCAACGACGGATGGTGAGGATTTGATGAGAGGACAACGATGATGATGAAAACGATTACTGTACCTACCGTTAGTGTCGATGTTGTTATTGTTGTTTGTCTGTAACTGTTGCCTGCTTGCCACTATGAAAGACTCCAGAGCTGCCTATATTGCCTATTGTACTTACTTAATTTCATGCTCGTTTATTGTTTCGTCGGGAGAAGAAGAGATAAGGTAGGTCGTCGGTAGTTGGTACATAGAAAATAGAATGGATGTATAACTCGGCATTGTTCTTACCTGAAAATAGAAATAAAAATTAGTCATGAATCTTTAATTTAGAGATTTGCATAATTCTGTTTTGTTTTCGACGGCGATGTCGATGGTGCCGATGGAGCTGATTATGACGGTGATGTGCAAACTTTTGAAGTTGTGTATACATTTTGTAAATAGTTGTATCCTAACAAAGTAAGGTATAATAGCGTGTGTAGGGTTTACGGTGCATGTCCTTATTGTTTTGTAATTACACACTTACATAAATTGTTCGCTAAGTTCATTACTAATCCATGCACATAATTCGGATACGACGCAAATGGTGGTGATGTACTAAAAGTATACCTGCATCCTGCATAATATGAATGAACTGTGTGTTATTGATCAATATTTTGATGAAAGCACGGAAAATCTACCGAAATAGAACCTTCGTGTTTACATAAAAGCTTCGTGTAGTTCATTTCATGGGTATCGCGTTTCCATTATTATTGTACTTTGCATGCCCCTTCAACACTCGACTTTAGTTTCAGTTTTCTAATAAGCTTTTCTGGCAATTTGGTATCAAAAATGATTGAACGCCAACAACCAACTCCACTCCATACTACGGAGTCTAAAAACCCACAGAAAATCATAAGAACTCGTGCGGTCGAGTTAAATTCGTGAATACTACACTATCTATATTCACATACAGGTAAGTTTACTAGTTTATTAATAAGATATGTACGTTGCGTCTATTATTAACAATATTGCCAAAAGATATTTTGTGTAAGTTTATACCACATTAAATTGAATTTTACGTATTAGTATAATCCTACGAGTTGGTTTGTGAGTGCACACTACTTTTACTCCACCACACACACACACATAAAAACACACTGGTACTCTCACATTTAATCTATTTAAAAACACACAACAGTCAACGCCATCATGAATGACGATAAGAGCCGCTCAACAACTGTGGTTTCCGTATTGGAAAATGCTCGTCCGATTTTGTAGTAAAAAGGGAAAAAAACATTGCAGAATCGGGAAAAGACATCATTACCCTGACGTATATTATTGTACACACCACATTTTATCAAGAAGAATTACGAGAATATTATACATGGTCATTACATGCTATTATAATAACTCTTGTATTTGTACATATATGGGAGCCTCTGTGTAGTTTCTCCGTTAAAATGCTACCGTTATTATTCGAATACGTATTCTCGGAAATATACTCAAACTTCTCTGTGTGTGGTGTATCAGTCAACCTCACCAGACCAGAGCAGATGAATCTAGAGTTCCTTTTGATATTTTGCAAATAAATGCCCATGCATCACTTGTGTCTACCAAGAAGAAACGGAAAAGTTGAAGTGGTGCAGCATTATAATGGTTTATAGATATAGCAGCATTTAAACATTATTCATATTTTCATATCATATCACATGACCCATACATAATAAATACATACTGGCTCAATTCCACAAATATGAAGGTTTTTTAGCCAGATTATGCTTTCTAGTTCATTTACTGGGTGCACTTACCACAATGAGCTCTGGCTCTCATGTGAACAATAAAGTAAACTGACCGACGACTGTAACTACTAGTACTACACGACACCCTTTACCACTGGCCTGAAAAAGTACAAAGTGGAATGTTTTTTGTTAATCTTCTTGGTTGGTAAAATGTACTGCATTTTTGTCTGAGTATTGAGTACTGACTATGAGCATGATTGCTAGAAAGAGAGGGTGAGACAGAGAGAGACCAAGGGTTTACGTTGTAAAAGAAAACTCTGTGGAGCTCTTATAACTTTCCCCAATCTAGCAAACTTGCCATTATTACATACTATCCCAGCACTGCCAAAGCAACTGCAGCACAACCAAAGCAATTCTCTCTCTCTTTCACAGTCACTACTATACGACCCAAGTTTATATACAACTAACTACCAATACGAATATAGTCAGTCGCCACTTTGTCTTCTATACAACTTGATACGACTACCGTTATACGACTGGCAAATAGAAATGAGGATAAGAGAATGATAGGGAGAGATATGGAAGGAGAGAGAGAGTTTGAGTACTTGTATTCTTTGCCTCTAGGCATTTTACTGACTGGCTGAGTGAGTATGTGTGTGGATTGTGGATAGATGGTTAGGGTAATTGTATGGATAGATAGAAACACAAAGATGAAGTTTAGTAATGCGCTACTGTAAAAGCACCGCTCTTCAGTTTCTCGTTGGTGTTATTAAAAGCTTTATAATTTATCTCTACTGGTAAATTTTGATGTGTAATGCATGCCTTGTGGTCATTTATATATACGTATGTATATCAGGTTCAGTCAGAAATGGAGAGAGAGAGAGGGAGAAGAGAGCGAGCACACAGGGCATAATATAATTCATCTCTCTCTTTCTCTTTCCACATCTCCCTTCCTGCTCATTCCGAATCTCTGACTTGTTCTCTCTCTCTCTAGGAAGATAACACCGGATGAGTGTCCAACAAAACTCGGAAAATCTCTTTCCCTGTGTACGATATGGGCACATGAATGCATTCAGGATGAAGTGACTTTAAACTAAAGTATATAATAGAAAATAAAACGGTATGTCTTTTGGCAGCGTAGTGAAATCAACTGTTTTCTCTATTTTAAGAGTTGCCGTGTGTATGAGTATGCATGCATTTATAGACTATAGACGTACTGTGATCATCCATCATTCAACCACACAGACCAGAGACAGCTTATCCTGATAGATGGACACACGCACACCACCGAGAAGAGGGAATGAGCTATCCACACCGTATCGTATCACCACTGCCATGAAATGACGTTGAAAGAGAGAGAGAGAGAGAGAGAGGCTAGGAGAAAGAAGAGCAAAGTCCATAATTTTGAATCCTAGTGTTTTTGTTGCAATGCGCTGTATTACACTACCATGAATGAGAAGTAGTGAGTGGTGACTGACAGGAGAGAATGAGAGGAGAAAAAGTATGCCGCTGTGGCTGCCAATGCCGGCATTACTACCATGGGATGAACTTAACTCTCTTTGTGAGTTTGTGTAGATGCCTATATGCTCAAACAAGCGGAGCAGTTGACGTTACATATAATGTGGTAATGTATATATACGTCAATATAGACTCTTTTGGTTATAAAGCATCAATGAATTCATAATAGTTCTAACGATGAAATAAAATTAATATTCTTAAGTGGCAGCACAGCTCTTTAATCATTCTTTCACCAAAAACACAATTGCCTACATTATGTGAGGTACACAAGGTTCATTTTTCTGATGCCCGAGTATAGTTTTTTTGTAGACAGCTGGACTAACAGTGGTGGTGGTACTACTGCATTGGTACAAGTAGTATTTTTTATAGTTATCACCATAAAACAATGACAAGAAGAACATTGGCCGTCGAAACACGAATGTTGAAAAACGTAATGAAGTTTTGCATGATGATGATAGCGTGATACGTGAAATGAAGAATGAAAGGAAATCTCAAGTTAAAATTAGCATCCATTTTGTCCTCTTTGGAATGTGTAAATATTATTGATTAGTTTGATTGGTAGTAAATAAAAATCAACTCGGTGTTTTCACAATTCATTGCTGGCGAAAAAATAAAAAGACATTTTAGCAAACTTGTTTGTTGTGTATTTAAAAGGAGTAAAAAAATATGCTACCATCATCTTCATCATCTTGCATGACTTGTTTTTATCTTGTTGTGCATACCATCACCGTAATATCCCGTCAACAATGTACATAATACCGTCGTCTAATTCGTCGTCGTCTCGTCGTTGCCGCTGAATGCTTGTAGTTGCCTGGTTTTATACTTATGTTACATGTCAAAAGAAAATGTATGCAATTTTCCATGCTTTTCATCAATTCAATACCTTCTCATTTGACTTTTTCATTCAAATATCAATCATTTTGGATTTCAATCAATTTTTTCTCCTTGTTTCAATCCCTCTTCTACACAAACTCTTGGTGTGTCTCCTTCTCGTACATAAAAACCTACTTCTTGTTTTTGTATCATACACATTTGTTCGACTGTACATGTGTATATAGTCCATGTGATAAGTCTCCAATATTAAGCACACCTATCACTATTTAGAATGAAAAAGGCTTATTTGAAATTAAAGCCTTTACAATTGATGATGGTGCATTTAATAATAAAAATATTGATGAATAAAATAATAAGAACTTACTCCTCGGGCAATCTAAGGATCAGTTGAATAATGATTTTACTTTACTACAAATTCAATTCAAGGACACATATTTCCCGTTCGTTCACTATTCTACAAACCATAATAATAATATATGTATGTGGTAACACAAAAAAGTTACCTTCGCTCCTACTTTATTAAGCCCGAGTGAGTAACTTTTCTCTGCGTTTTATAATGAGCAAGTGAAAAAACTCTGCAGCAATTACAAAGGGAATTCAACCGAAGGACAATACGCGCAATCGCTGTTGTTTTCCAAGAGTACAGTGCAGACTACTGGGTGAATATATACTTCTCAAATTCATACATATTCATGGATCATAATGTATCATTCTTATTATTACCATTGCCCTTTGAAGTAGCAGACAGTTATTCGTTCAACCTCCCAGCAAAATTGTACATCTTTCCTTCCCGTTTGTCTTCTCGAAATACTTTTCTTTCTCCTGTTCGTCTCTCTCTCTCCCTGTCCGTATAAGTGTGACTGTACGTGTATATTTCTGTCAGTTTCGATATTTTTCTTTTCATACAGCAGTATTGCCTGGAGAAATATCAAATCAGAGTCGACAGTAGCTTCACAAACCGCACCCGCAGTCGTCACAGATTATAATTCAACAACTGCTGCTGCTGCTGCTACCACTACCACCATTGCCATCAGACAAACAGCTTACTAGGTATTGTACAAAATATTTCAAAATCAGTGAGGAGTCTTCAAATGGTGGTGGTGATGATGATAGAAGAGACGATCACGATGATTATATACGTTGATAATAATGACGACGATGAGATAGATGATGAAAACTCAGTGGGAACCCCATATTGCGTTACCAGTAGATAATGCATAAAAAATCATCCTTCTATCTTTCATTTTCTCCTCAAAAGCAGCAGCCAGGCATCCGTCCTCTACTGCACAAGACACAAAATATATGGCTTATTGTTTGTAACCACGTCCATTATGCGTAATTACCGTGCTCAAATAATGCTTAATGACAAACGATAAAGACACGTACTACAGTAGTTGTAGTGGTAATCGTATAAGCAGATGTACAAGTGTATGTGCAACAATAGCACCAAACGACGATGGATAAGAAGATAGATAATGAAACACCATCTTTCCTATCGTCTTGTTGTCATCATCATCATCACCATCACCGTCCTCCTCCTCAGATCCTCAGACCAAAAAGAATCATCATCGTCAGCACAGCAGTGCACTTGCTGTTGAGTAGTATGAAAATGGCACAACCCAGTGCTTCTTCTTTTTCTTCCTTACAAAAAAAATCTTTGGAATCTTTGAACAGCCTCTTTGTAAGATTTATGCACGTGTGACAATCCAGATTGTATCTCTTCTCTGTGCATGTCAAGACTCAAGGCTAACTTTATAGGACACTGACTGAATGTCGACGGTGGTGCTGGGCTGATGGATGGTGTTACGTATTTTTGCCTTTTGTTGAGTTTTGCTTGAATGAGAACTCAACTGCACACCCGATAGTAAGTTAGATATTATGTGCATAATATTTATGTATGCATTTTTGTAGGTATTTATGCCGCATAACTTTGTCCTTGCACTACGTTTTGCTCCTTTTCAAATTAAACCCCGGCTTAAGCGTTTGCTTTTTCCATTGAAATAAAAATTTGCCCCGTTTTCACTCATATATTCCGTCTAACATGTTATTTCTCTCCATCATGATTTTTCTTGTAACAAACGTCCTACCATCTTAGCACTGTGCCATACACAATAAAGTGTGTAGCTGTTAAACTTTTAAGGAGTATTCGTTTTCGTTGGTCTTGGCAGACCAAAAAAAGATTTTCGGTGTGCACATATTTTCATACTCATTTTTACTAGACGTAGATATTTCCAAAAAGGAAGATGTTCAGGAGAGAAAAAGGTTAAATGAAAGAGGAAAGGTTACAACACGGCGAGGACGAGATGATATAGGATGTGTGCTTTGAGCATGTGTTTTACAAAAGCTGTTGTTTGTGTATCTTGCTGTTTGTTTGTTGATATACAACTTTTTTTACAGGTTTTGCATTCCTGGAAAAAATACGTTTGAAGCTAGAGTTGTTTAATTCGAAATTGGATTCAGCATATCTTCAACGATTTCATAACATATTTACGATACAAGACTTTAAAGCAATGTCAAGCAATGGAAGTTGAAAGTTTAATTTAACAATGTAGATACATTGTTGTTGTTTTTTTATTAATTATCCTGATTGGGGCATTGGCATTACTTTAATTATTTCATTGAAAGGCGTGATGATAAGTTTGCAAGTCTTTTATTTTCAAAGCTACCCCGACCGCCTAATTTACTGTTTACACGACGTGATCCTCTGTGAGACTCGAATTGGATTGTAATAATAGCTACTAATAACCAAGTAATTTAAAAAAATGAGTTTAATTTACTCGTTTTATTGAGCACATACTGTGCAGCAGTGTTTGAGATGAGAGTAGTTTACCAAAATTTATTACCGAAGAAAGCGTATCAAGTGAGGAGACTGTCTGATGCAACCGGTTTACCCGAGATGTAAATGTTCTCGCAAATTTATTACCAAAAAAATAGGTAAGCACGTTGTCTTTGCACTGTTCCCCTAAAATTACTGCATCCCAGTTGAGGAAAGTATACCGAGTAGGTATATCTTTGTGTGTATTATTCATATTGTTTGTAATGCCAACATGGAAATGGAAAATAAATTGTGTTGTACGTCCTCACATAAAATTCTTTTTTCCTCTTCCTTTTTAAACATCCCAATCATTTAAATAAAATGAGAAATCCTTGAGGACAATGTACACAAAAAGACAGTGGAGAGGAAGTGTGCCCGAAAAACGTCTTTTTCAGAGCACATG
Organism: Callyntrura guangdongensis; assembly: GCA_027744295.1. Lineage (NCBI taxonomy): Eukaryota > Metazoa > Arthropoda > Collembola > Entomobryomorpha > Paronellidae > Callyntrura > Callyntrura guangdongensis. Next base: position 10,061 of record JAHZNB010001643.1, read on the forward strand.
TACAAAAGTATTTATTTTTTCCCTTCTTTTACAACATGTTCTGATGGGAATCAAGACAAGGCGTCTGACGACAGACAGAAATGTTCTAGCCAGTAAAGCTTTGCACACACTCACACATATACATACACACAACCGAATTTGAAGTTTTTTTCTCCCAAGAAAAAAAGGCTTTTGCAAGAGACGAGCTACTAATAAACAGAATACAAGAAGAATGAAACTTCGAACGAGCAAGACAGAGCGCGCGAAAAAGTACTCTTTTTAAGTGAAATCCTTGTTGAAGACAGAAGAGCACACACACAACTCATCAAAGTCTTGTAGTGTTTAGCCTTAACAGTCTTATATAATCTTTCATCCGACATGAGCGCGTAGTAATAGGCTGGTATTACTTCAATTCTCGAGTAGGTACATATTTTTTAAAATGAAAAAGTGACTAGAAACCCACAGGGAAATTGTTCAAGTTACTCGAGTCTTTCTCGCTGGCTTACACATCAACGTATTCCATCATCACCAAAGAAAAAATACGAATAAGAGAACAAAATAGACCGAGAAAAGGAAGGTGTGTGTTTAGTGTTTACAAGCACAAGTACATACATTTTATGAATGTGTAATACGATGTGAGCTGAACTCGTTGCAAAATGTGTCTTCGTAATCTTTTCTCTCTGAACAATATTTTTCATGCTTACATATTTCGTGAAAGACATGAGATACAATGTATGATACGGATGTGGAAGATTGAAGATATAACATTCATTACCTACACAGCTTATATTATGGACGTTACGACCCTTTCATATAAGCTAGTTGGTGAAGGGAATTTGAAGAAAAATTCAATAAAAATGCATGTACACATTATGTTTACTCATATTTAAGGCATAATGACACTTGACACTTTCTCGTTAGTACAAGTCTCAATTATCCCAATTTTTTGGGCAAAAGCATGTCGTGTTTTACTATCCATTTAAACATATTACTATTTATGTGACTGTGGTGGTAAAGCTGCTTGTAAATTGCAAATCATAAAAAATGATGCCTTTGAAAATTCAGTAAGGTGTAATGAACGTTTACATACTTCATAACCCAATTTAGTCACTATCGTTTGTTGTGAAAGCATCCATTTGTTTTTCGCCGCCTGCTACAAAAATTTTTTCTCTCCGACTACATTTGTGGCGGTTTTTTTTTATCAAAGTAGACTTTATTTTTGATAAAAATTTGTGGTGGGAACCGAATTTGCAGTTAACAGACAGGCGCGCAGGACAAGCGTAAGTGTGGCAATTTGTGTGCATTTTGCTTCCTATACGTGGAAATTGTTGAGATGGGCAACTGTTCTTTTTCCTATTTTCTTTCCACACACACATGTTCTTTCTCTGTTCTCTCTCTCTGTAACCTTTACATCACGTTGGATCACGGTGCGACACAAAAACCAGAGAAGCAAACTGAAAAAACCTGCAGGTTTTTTGCTCGTATACATGTAGATATTCGCCGTTCTTTGTTAGAATTGAAGTTAGGAAGCAACGTCGTCGTTGTACAAAAAAAATGTGGAAAACACACCAGCGAAAAGTAAGTAAAATTGTAAGTATGTATGTAGTTAAACGCTGTGTGTTTTTTCTCTCATCTTGCGCCTACAACGAATAATACTCCTGCTGCTCCTGTTTGAAAAGATTTCTTAGAGATGCCAAAAAGGGTTGGGCTGTCACACGTCCTGCCAGTCCTTTGTCATGAACCGCTTGAATGACGCAAGAAGTAGAGGAAATTTTTCATCGGTCAAATTAGTGAAGAAAACGACGGAGCAAGCAAAAACGCAAGGACGGAGTAAACAGGATATTGTGGAAAAGCGTATGGCAGCGGTGACGGTGGTGTTGATGATGATGTTAGAAAATTTGACTGAGAACTGCGGCATGCAACTTACAGCAGTGGCAGATAAAAAAAATACACATACTAGTCTATTCTACTGTGCTACTGTTAGTCTCTTGTCCAAAGTAAATGCAAAAAGTAATCAGCAAAACCATCACAATCTTCTCCGTGTAAATCCATTTTTTTCAGGAGAAGTATATAATTCGTATATATGGCAAACATTCTTTTCTCTTTTACGTTTACGTGGCGCGCTCACATATTTTACATTGAAAAATCACTTGGGCAATCACCTAAATGCTTTTGCAGTCCATCCAGTGACGTTGTGTTTGATAAAGGGACTATATAGACATATATACATGCCTATATGTGCCTATCAGAGCTGGGCATCCCACCGGTGACCTTAGGCCACCGACAAAGTTTCAGGGCACCAGACCTCCGATAACCACAAGGTTACCGGTGGCCAAAACAGGCCACCAGTCAAAGTCCACCGGTGGTCTTCTATGTAAAAGGCCACCGGCCACCAACATTTTTTAAGACCTTCGGCCACCGACATTTTTTAAGGCCACCGGCTATGCTTTAGGCCCCCGGCCACTGACTAAGGTTCAGGTCACCAGATCACCGATCAAGTTTCAGGCCACCAGACCAACGGCCAACGGTGGTCTGCCCTGCTCTGGTGCCTATGTACCTGCTTACAACGCAGGGCTGATTTTGAACCTAAATAGGAAGTACACACATGAAAAAAGAAAGGAAGGTTTTAAAAAGACGATGGGAATCAGCGGTGCAGAAGTAAAAAGAATGAAAAGGGTTACTATACTACGTAACGAGTATATGTACATGTAATTCACTCATACATCACTTTTGAGTAAAATCGTACTTGGTTCTTTGTTCCCCTTTGAAACCACCATCACCACCACTGCCAGGGCCGCCATTCATTTTTTTTCACCGTAAAGTTTATCTTCATGAAAAAATTGGAGCCGCAAAGCTCACCCACCTATTAAAGTAATTGAAAGCTTACAAAGTTGTGTAAGTGGATTCTCTGGTGAAATGAAAGTCAATGAATGTGAGTACTTACCACATTACTGGAGGAACTTTTTTCTATTAAAGCCCCTGTCCTTACTACGTATGTAAGCAATTTTATCAAGCAGCAAGAGTTACTTTGTGTCGAGAGAGAGGGAGAGCCAGACTATTTTGACTGTCAGTGTGTTCGTGTGTGGGACCGGTGGTAATAAGATAAGTCAAAAAATGATTTCGTATTCTGTTTCTACTAATCGATATCCACGATGAACTCAAGAAGATAAATTCAATTCCACTTGCTGATGTATCCAAGAAATATCAAGAAATCTAGTTTGCTTATCGGATACCTCTTTACTAGCTACCTGTATTTTACTTCAAAACATATGGTCAATCACACTCGTAATCTTGCTGGATTGCTGAATCCTCAAATGAAGCGATTTTATTATCAGCATTGACGCTCCCCTTGAATGAGGAATGCCGGTAGCTTTACTAATCCTATACATCTGGCAAGTTTGACATGAGATTACTTCTCTAATAGTATGCTTATTAGACATTTTTTACTTTATCCATTCACCTTATTTTGTACATCCCTTTGGAAAGAATATGAGATACTGTATTTTTAAACTGCAATGGAAGCTTATCGTATCAACTTTGAGATTACACAAACCATTATCATGTCAGAAGAGAAAAAACTTACACAAGTTCATTTTTATAAATCAACCGTCTGATTATTATCGATTACTGATTTCTACTAGATCCACATTTTTCACAAGTGGACTTTCAACAAAAACTAACCCACTTTTGCCAACGTCACAATCATCTACGAAGGCAATGTGTGTGTTCTAAAAATGAATGGTAGCGCAACTTTGGTGTTAACCCTTTAATTTCCTTTTTGTATGAAACAATATCATCTTTTGTTTTCTTTACAAAAAGCAAAACTCAAACTGCTGTTTCCCCTTTCTCATAATATCTGTCCATTTGAAAGGTTCATTCAGGAAAAGCAATATTTATTAAAGGCTTAAGTTTTTTTGCACGTATAAAAACTGAACGCGTTATTTAGGCAAATCGGTTTGTTTTGTCGGCTTTTTCTGTACCATTTCCCTACGGCAGGTCTATGAAATGCGTCTTTATTTAGAGTTCCGCATGTCGGAATCGTTTTATGGTCAACTATATACGAAAAAATCAAGCAATAGCAAAAACGTAAAGAAACAGCGGAATGAAAACCATAGAAGAGGTCTGAACTTAAATACACACACACACAAGCCTTTTATTCTTTGCGGCATTCAATCATTAAATAAAAAAGTACTTTGTACCAATCGTATAAAACGGAGAAGATGAATGTATTTGTATAAGACAGATCTGCTCACACACTGGGAGAGAAAACAGTGAGAGTGAGTCACTATTTTTTTGCTATCCCAACCACTGCGGTGTGGCGGTCTTATCACTGAGTTCCGTTATGAATGGTGAATTTATGTCGAAAGAATAAAAATCCTCTGTATGTACATTCCATACGTTTACCAGAACCCAGCTAACTTTCTCCCATTTTATGTGTGTGAGAGAGAGAGGGAGAGAGTGAACCGGTTAGCATTTAGCATTTTTTATAATACTTAGCTTAGGTTCTTCTATTTTTCCTCTTATGCTTGCCCGCCTGCCTGCCAGCCGAATCATCAATTTGTGTCAAGAAAACTGCAAGCTGTTTCACTACTTCTTCTCCTAGTCGGGGATAGACTTCCGGTTAAGAATTTCAAAGCAGGAAAACCCCTTCAACCGTTTCCTCTTTCTCTTCATTTTTGACCATTTTCCTAGTTAGCGCTACATGCGGCTTCTGTTGTTCCAGTAGTACAAGTGGTGTTGACTGCTAGTACTAGGGCTCCGTGGCCACTACTGCTTTTTTTCTTGCTATTCTGCGTTTGCCGTATACCCATTTTTTTTATGTACAAACGTATAAAGTTGTAGGCACAAAGCTCACATCCAAAAAACCGACAGAGATAGAAAGAGTGAGAAAATAAGACGCGAGAAGAAAAAAGAATGAAAAATGCAATCCTCCCTCCAACTCCACTACCCTCACCATTACTATTCTTCTAAACAAATCGTCTAATATCAAAAATGCACATTGTAATATATTACAATTCCACTGCAGTACATATCATCCACAAAGTAGCACGTATTACCACTATAAACCGTGGTATTACGTTACCCATCGAATTTCCAAGTATCTACCTATATAAGCCATTCACGTATGTATGCATATGTCTTTCTGAAAACCGGCAACAGCACCAGCAGCCAGAAGAAGACCACCACCGCTGCCGCCGCCAAAACTAATGGTTAAGCTGCTGAGCCACAAGAGTAATATATCAAAAAATCAGGCGCAGATGGGCTTATTTGTAATCATTACCGGTTGAAAAAATAGCATTAAAAATGGTAGTTTCTTCTTCATTTTCTTACAAAAAAAACTACACATACTATCATATCCTGTGACTACTGACTACCATATTGCCTGCCAGTACCACGACCATCATTATCATCGTCATCATACACATAACAAACCATTCCATTTGACTGCAGCACCAGCACCATCACCAATGCCGTTATAGTAATACTACCGCCACCCGAGAAGCAATCATAATCATACTCACATTCATTGCATAATGTGCCGCACGGAAGTTATGCTTTCCCAAAGTACCTAGTGTATATTATTATATCAATGCACGTCCATAGGGTATAAAAACTGATATTTTATCCCTCGTCGTAGTACAGCAGCAGCAGCAGGCATACACCCCATACGTGGTACATTTAAATATTACAAGGATATTTTTGCCGTCTTCGTTTCGTTTGTGTTTTTCGCCAAACCGGATAAAAATTCATTTTACTTGAAAATGGTTTTACTGCTTTACTCCCGCTACGAGTAGTTCCACGCGGTAATGGAATGTGCTCTATATATATTTCCCTTCCTTCCATTGCTTTATCACCGTCACTACTGCGACTATTACTACAACTGCACTTTATAGTATCATTATACCCAGAATAGTTTTCACTTTTTTTGCCCCCACACTGTCCTATTCTGTGTTTCTGTCAGCTTTGCAGTATGTTGCAGTTTTTGCTTTCGCATACCATTCAAGCCATTCTCTCCATCTCTCCTGACTCTGATTTTTTTATCTTGTTTAGAAAGAGAAAGCGAGAGGAGAAAAACTGCTTTTTTGTTTGTACTCAGGAGAAAGTCGAAAAGGGATTCCAATTTCTGGACGTCTTTTCTTGTTATCTGCTATCTCTACTTATTCGTAGCAGAAGAACAGTCTATTTACCAGAGCTGCATATCAAAACAGTGTGTGGTAAGGGTTGTGGGGTGGTACCAGTACCACCACCGTGTCTGAGAGAGAACAGAACTTTTTTGTCCTGGCGTTTTACAAAAGACGAAAAAAAACTGTTCGGTTTTTGGAGTATGAGTCTAGGAGATAGGTCCTTTTGAAAAAGCTCATAGGACTCAGGACAGACAATAACTAACAGAAAGAAAGATTCAAAAACACGTTTTTACCAAAGTCACATTTATAACAACAATGATGTAAAACAGGAAGATGAACGGGAGAACGGAGAATCTCCCCAAAACGTACAACGTTCATCCGACAGTGTCCATCTTAGTTTTTTAAAGGATAGGATATTTAGGATGAACATGAACAAGGGATAAAGAGGATCTAAGAAGAACATGGTAGGATACATAATGCATTATATTCGGTAAACTACATTTACAGACAAATATAGAGGCAGACACGGTAATAGGACAGGATCACAAAGATCTGTGTTTTTAAGAATAGAAATAACCCAGGAGCTGTTTAATATTGGAAATATTTTCCACTTTGTAAAAGTAAAGTAGCTGTGTCTATGGGTGGTGGGACGAGAAGACATTATTGAGTAACCAAAGCTGGCAAGTCTATGTGTACATGTGTGTGTGTGTGTGTGTGTGCTTGTCCGTTTGACAATGCAATAATAACATGGTTATACCGCCCAAAAATCTTAAAGTCTACAACATCAAATCCACTCGTTGAGCGCTTTTTCGCTGAG
>JAHZNB010001644.1:0-26676 GCA_027744295.1 Callyntrura guangdongensis
TAGAAGAAAAAAAACACCAAGAAAGGGCAAAGTCAATCTTTTCATTTCATCAGTTATTACATCAGTTCGAACACAAACATTACAAGCATTGGTATTACTTACCAAAGTTTGTTTTAAACAGAACATATTATTATCATCATCATCATCGCTACATTAAGAAGTGAATAGTAGTAAAAATGCATTTAACTACACGAATCTGAATTGAAACAGCGGTTTTTCTTTCTGTTTCAACTTTTCGTTCAATAGTGAATATACATCCTTTTTTATAAGAAAATGCAGTTGTTTTCCATCCTTGTTTTCGTGTAAAAAGAGAAAACGCATTACCATTACATAACATCAGTTTATATTGCTGAACCTTTCTGTGTATTTACCTATGTCGCAGCCGATACATTATCTCTTATTCCGTCTTATTGAGGGTTTTCAATTTTCTTTGAGATTACAAAAAAAGTTTCCAAACTTGTATTGGCAGTCCGTAACAATGATAATACATAATACCGGTAGTGGTTCTTGCATTGTCGACTTGTACGCATGCTTTTACGTGAGTATACTTACTTTTGTGCTTTTATCATGTTGAACAATGTACCTTTACCTGAACTCTCTGCTTTAACTTTTCCAATAATCACGGCATTGTTTTAAAAGATTTTATTTTATCTTTAAATAGTTTTTACTGCAATGTCCTATTTCTTCAAGTTCGTTTGTTGATGTCGGATACAAGTTAAATAATAAACAAACGATATTTAATTGTGTAAATGTACGATTATATAAGGGGCCATTGTTGCTATCCATATACAGCATGTATTTACGAACTATTCATTGTTGCGTGTGTAAATGGTTATCGTTTTGCCACAAAACCTATCAGGAAGGGTACACAACAATTTTAAGACTGACACCACCTTAAGATTATTATATCAGCAGCCAGCAGTATATACAAAACAAAAGAAACAGTGGCATTCATTGGAACCACGCTATGTGATAGGAGTTTTATCACATTTAAAGCATCAGGAATCGTTAAAAATTTCCCATTAACGTTTTAAAAGCTCCTTACACGAACTCAAGGATTTTCAAGGTCTTACAAGTGTTAGTGTTGTCTCAACTCCCAACATTGACTTGGGACTTGTTTGTGGGTCATCAGTCATCATTATCAATCTTTACAACAACAACCAAGTATAATATTATGCCCCGCTATTTTGGTGATAATGTAACATTCAATATTCAAGTTTTCGTTTCAGGAGTAATAGTAATCATCATCATCGACATCAAGATTGTTTGTTTGTGTCCTTTCCAAATATGTATCTTTCAGCAAGAGGAAAATTTCTGATGAAATGTACACAATGCATGACATGGTTTTAAAATTGTTAAACTACATTATATGGGTTTCGTACAAACACACTAATGGGATGAATCATTGGGGTTGATGGCGGTAATGACGACGACGCATACTTTTTTCAACTTCTGTTTTGTTGATTCCCGGGGCAAAGTGTAGGGATGATGATAAGAAAAAACATGTCTTTTCATATTTTTATAGAGCTTAATGAACAAAACGGACCTTGTTTGGGACTTTTCTATACACATAACATTGCATTTTATCTCATGAAACATTCAGGTTATATCATGGGAAAATATGTTCCATGTTTTCTCTCTCAAAAGTTAGCCCTTCTCTCAGCCTCAGAAAACACGCATTTTGCTGACTGTTTCACTTAAACCGCATCACCAAAAATTTGAGGTCTTTAGTGGTACAAAAATGAGCCTCATTTATCGTGTCTCTTGATTTGTATACATAGTTTTATAGTAATAGCTTGTTGTACACACTATTAGGTATACATTTTGAAATGGGAAATGAGAAAAAGAACCCACGTAATTACGAGAAGTCTCAATTGAAAGTATGACGCAACCTGGCTACATGGTGCAGACGCCAGGGTTATCGTGTAAATTAAAGCGAACTTAATTTTTTTATGTTGATTAATTAGCTGCGCAGCGAGTTTAATTTGTGACCATTGAAGGCTTGGTTCTGAATAAAAAGTGTAAAACATTATGAATGTATCTATCTGTGAATGGGAAGTAACTACAGCGTTCCAAGAATACCAATTTGCGTGCTAGAAAAGCATGACAATTTCATACAGACAGCGCGACAAAGATACATATAGCAGAATTAACACGTAATAAACAAGGTAATTACTCACACACACAACCTGAAACGCGGTGCAAATTACATAAATTATTTATCCCTTGTCGACTTCCTAGTAATTAGCTGAAATGGATACCTGTGAGGTATCCATTTCAGGTCATTTGTGAGGTCATTTTGATTTTTTGGAATTCTTTTTCATCAGAAAAAAAAACAATTAATACCGACCTGAAATGATATATATTTGTACAAAAACTTATGGCATTTTAATGGTATGAGTGGAAACCCCACTCAGTAAGCGTACAAACATTTTATAAATCCAACAGTCCACTGTGTGGCCGTAATTTTCGTAAATACAGTACACACCGAATCAAATTTTCATCCAGGAATTTTGTTTGGTCTGTACGATAAAGAGGATAAAATGGCCGAGTAAGTAATTACGTTTCATTAGAAGTTGTTCTCTGCCCTGTTTACTGGTCTAGTTTTTTTTACCTAGTTTGAACCAGTGCCTTTTGGGAGAAACTGCAAAACTGTTTATGTAACTGTTCTTTCCCAGTATCATTGTCAGCTGAACATTATCATTTTTAATATTTTATGAGTGTGCCATGTCGAATCAAAGAGCACAAATGAATACTTCATGTACGACACGTGGCGTGCTGCTACCACTGCTGCTTTCGTAATCAGCTTACCTTTTTCGATTTTCAAGTAAAATTGCTCGCAGCAAACAGCTTACCTGCGAGACCATCAGCAAAAACAGACCAATTATGTATTTACTTTGATAAGGTCTCCATCCTCTCTAGTCACATTGTCTGCCGCCACTTTTGCCATCATCAATTCGTAAATTATTAAACAAATTAAAACCAGTGATGTTTATAGTCTTTTATTGCCACTTGAACAGTTTAGTAATACTTATATACTTATTCAAGTAAAAATGGCAAACTATATAAAAGGTATTTGATTGAGTGCTCAATTCACTTCTCCCCCAGGTTCTCTTCCAACCAAGAGGTTAGTTTGGCTGGCACTGTTGTGTTGTTTACAAAATCGTCTGTGCGATGGCAATGAAACATTCAAAACTCAAAATTATATTTAATGCAAAGTACAGTTGATAGATGACATGGTCATTATAAACCATTTTATATCTAAAATACTAATGCAGTTTATTGATCTGTTCTTTTTTCAACAAATACAAATCCAACCCACCCGTCATAAACTTGCCCATCATCATCAACCTGGGAGAGAGAGAGAGAGAAAAAATGGCACTGGTTGATGTTGTTTCTGTCTGTGTTGCTGTCATAAAAAGCAAAAACGATGTGTTTCTCTTTTTTTGCGAAGCGTATCTTAATAAGCCGTACTTCACAACGACAGCGCTGACAATAATGTCATATAATAATCCCCTTTCTTTTAAAAATGACATTTTTATCGAAACCCCAACGTTGCACGATTACTACCGCTACAACTGCTGCTGGCCATCTAGCAAATTATTATTGCATTTTATGGGATGGATTAACACTGTTTGTGTACCTTTGCACATCGCATCACAGTCACATGCCATCGTCGTTATTATTATCATCATCATCCTCTTGATTGGTCAACCAGCGAACGACACACAAAAATGACATGACGGGGTTCGTCGTTTCGTCCATGTTCTCCTGTTCTTTTTGCTATTTTACGATGTCAAGGCCCCATTACATTACGTTAGGTTACATATTAACAAAGAGATTACTAACTGTATACATCATGTCAAATGGTAATGTCTCTGTTTGATGTTGTTCAACATGAAAAGCTCGCAGTTTGTTTATTAGGAAGAAAACAGTGCCATGCACATCCCATTATTTTAACAAGAACCTCTCTTCTGATACGTAAGCACACACAGTCGAACATCACCCTTTACTTTACGCATTAACAAAATAATGTCATTCCGTATTTAAACTCACTTAAGTAAGCAGTGAGCATCATCATTATCATCATCGTATTGTCATATTATGAGGATTATTATTACAGTGGACAGACATGAGCGAATTGTTTAAAAAAATGTTTGTGAAGAGATGTTGAACAACTTTTAAAAAGGTATTTATTATTGCCAACATGCATACTTGGATATACAATCGATAAAAAATGAGCCCAAAAAAAGAACAAAAGCTACACACACACTGATCATTTTTGCTGTTTGCTTCTCTCTTCTAGCGTGGCATGTGTAAAACAGCTAGTCGGATTAAATTTAATTTAGTGGTGAGCAAGGTTCTAAATTATATTTTCCTGTCATAAGGTCAGCATACGAGATTCTTGTTTGTTGCCGCTTTTTGTAAAGTACACACTCACACAGAGACAGGCGCACACACACGTAACATCACTCACAGCAAGATAGTCCGTGCAATTTTTTTCCTCCTTTTTTTGTATCCATCTACGGGGTAGAGGTATGCGCAAAGTCAAGAGGAGATTTAAAAACGGGGAAAAACGACAACTTGTGTGAGCATCTTGCTGAGTTTTTTCCCTCATCTTGTAGCAGAGGAGCCAGACAAGAGAGAAAAAATATTATTACTTTGCCTGTTGAATAATAGGAGGAGCAGCAGCATTATTAGCTACTGTGCAAAAAATATTGAAATAAAGATCTCCTTTTCTCATTGTTGACGCGCCAGGAGTAGTAGTGCCCTTTTGTTGTTTTCTACTAACAATATGTAATGTAGGGAATATCAATATCATCATTTTTATGTACCTTATCATCATTATTGTAAAGAGTAGGAAGGATTGACGCTGTGCTACTAGGTTTGAATTTTTCGGTTCATTGATGCTCACGATTTTTAGATGTTTTTTCTTCTTCACGGCATGTATAAGAATCCTTTTTTTGTTGTAATAAAACATCTAAACATGAACTTTTTTTACCGGGATGTATTTTCACAAATATTCCTATTTTGTACGATGGCGAGAGGGTTGGTGAGTATTTTGAGAAGAGAATAAGGCAAACAGTACTTGTGATGATCAGAGAGGTTGGTTGGTTTGGTACACATCGCGTAAAGAACGTATGACTTATGTACTTTGGTGCTGGGCTCGCTTTCGATGCTGATGATACGATCATGATCGTATAAATGTTAATACGTCACCATTCCACGAAAAATAAAGATGAGTGAGTAGGAGGGGATGGGGATGTAAAGTAATATGAGATGTTGTACACATGTAAATTCTCATCTGATGAATTGTTGCACCAGATCTCTGTTTTTACCTTGTCATTATTTTTTTCAGCTAGTCGTTGACTTGATTGTCTATTTTGTCTTATAATTTATAATAATAATAATAACTGTGCTTGCAAAGAGCACGAACAAATAGAATTTACAATTTGTACTGACTTGCTCAATACATATGACAGCGCTCACCGCACTTCATGTTTCTAGCTGTATGTCCAGCCAGACATATGTGTGTTTGTATATGTCTTTGATGTCAGACGTCGTTCATTCTCTCTCCCAAGCTCCATATCAAGGTATTTGACTTGATTTTAAAGTATGAACGTTGACATTTTCTTGGTCGTTGCGGTGGTGGTGGCATTGGTCATGAATTCATCTTGATCGTCGTCATCATCATCATCATCAACAACAACATCATCGTTTACTTCAGCCATTTCAAATCGACAACGACAAGAAGACACTATTCCTTCTTGCGCTAGAAGACTTGCGAGTGAATGTTGAACAATCTTTTAATCAAGGGTGTGCATCATTGTCTTTCTACTTCACTTCTTCTTTCTGTAGTTCTGCTGTCATGATTCTTAGTACGACAACAATGCGTTGTGATGCCATCATGTTACATTATTATTACTATTATTATTATTACCATTCCCATTACTGTTGTCGTTCTATCATTCTACTGGCACACGGTTCGTATGTAAACGTATATACGCTTTTGCATTTTTCTTTCCTAGTAAATCTTCCTTTTTATCTATTGTTCAAGAAACTGGTGATGATGTTTAGGTTCATTTGGTGATCGTGATCAGGGCTTTCCTTGTCAATCGATTTGTGGTTATGGTTTATATTATACATTTGTTTTAGAAAGACAATCAAATGAAATCATGAGACAGAAAACACAGGTTTATCCTTGAATGTGAACTATCTGGAATAGGATCAGCAATTTAATTTGTTACGTGTGTTGTGGAGCCACACAAAACAAACAAGAAGTGATGATAAACATAATATAATAATATGAGCATGTTGAAAACAGAACGTTTGCTTTTATATTTTGAGGCAATTCGTTGTGCCCATAAACTCCTAGTTACAACAGCAGTGCACATTGCGAACTATGTACTTCAATCAGTGTAATAGCAGTCCAAGTCCAATAAAAAACGACAACAAGACATAAACAGTGTTTATATCGTTGCTTCAAACATCAGAGTCAACAACTTCATACACGATACACATACACAGGAAAAATTAAATCTAGTAATGAATACAGTTTTTGAAAAAGGTTAGCCATACCTGCTCATCATCTACGATCAAATCAAATTATATACAAAACTTCCGCGTGCAAGTGCTATCATTGTAATTAATGATTAACTTCAGCTCAGCTCTGTCAGTCAAGTGCAAACTTCTTTGTTATGTAAGAAACTACCAAGAAAGGCATTGTAGATGTCGCTCCTTGTTAGCACAAGTGTAGTACACACAAGTCAGCACACATTTTTGAACTTGTATTGTGCAAAATCAGCGCATTCCAGAACACCACAATTACCTTTATGTTTTTATATTAGTAAACTTGACTTAACATCGCGTGGCTTTGCCTTTTTCTTATTGTGCACATATAGGTAGTTAGCACGTAACATCTTTTTCAAATGATAAACAAGGAAAAATCAAAATGCGGTCTGTTTGAGCAGACTGACAGCAGCAGTATTACCCGCTGGGAACATCTCAGCCTGTCAAAGAATCCCAGCAGACATCTCTTTTGCATTTTTCATGGTTTCCACATTGTTTCTCCTTCTCCAGGGAATCCGAAAAGTCAACTTGACTAAAATTGTGAACGGCTATTATTACTGCGTGCATTATTTAAAGCTATTTTGGCAGCAGCAGCGTATGTGTTGGTCTCTATCTACTCCATTTTATAAACTGTTTAGAGGTACGTATGAAAGCAAAGGACTCCTCGACATACGTTTCCCCCCATCTTCTTACTTATAATCATCGTATCATTATCATCACGACGCACACTGAACAACTAAAATTCAATGAGCAAGTTGTAAATAACCAGGTTTATGTTCAAAGTTGAACAAAATACTCATTGTCTTTTCGGACATTGCATCATTTACAATAAAACGAGAGTCGTGTTTCGGCAAATCAAGCAAATTGGAAATGGCAGTTGCGCTCGTATCTGTACAGAAAGATCGTCGGTAGGCCCAGTCCTCCTATCACCTCTTTTCATATTAACTTCTTGCATTAATGCCACTTGCATTAAATGAAGCAATGGGCTGTTCTCAACATAGTAAAGTGGCAAAATAAAATAAAATAAGAGAGAAATGGTGAAGACCTGTACAACAGATAGACAAACGAGTACGTAAATTAGTATGTTCTAGTCATTCCTTCCCATCCCCACTATTCCTTCAAAATTATGCACATATTTAATACATTCAGCAAGTGATGTTGTGGGCGTCAGTTTCTTCTTACAAAACGTTTGTCCGTTTTGCATACATAAATTATTATAAAATATTTATGCATGCGTAGCATGATATCTCAAATAGCAAAGAGCTCACATAAATGCCTATACGAAAAAATAAAACAATAGCAATAAGGAAAGAAATAGAGCAAAGCCTGCATCCATTTAACTATTGTGCTTCTGGCACAAACCTTCAAAATCAGGATGGAAATTTATTAGTTCATTTACAAAAAAGTATTTTTGTTTTTACTGTGACGTGTGATATATAATAATGAAATAATACAATATAGAAGTACCAAAGCGCACATGCATACATAATAATAATTCCATGCATTATGCATGTGTGCGCCTTTGTTTCATTTTTCCTCTCTGCAGTCATGATGGAGATAGGGAAGAAGAGATGAACAAGAGAGACATAAAGGAGAAGGGGACAATGTCCTTGTTTGGAAGTATCTTTTTTTCTATTTTGACTCTTGTCTCTTCTCACGAGGGAACTATGAAGCTAAAGAGATGAAATGAATGAGTGAATGACTGGCTGACTGCTGCTGCTGTTTATTATTACTTTTTACATGTCAAGGGAGTGCATCTCTAAAAGCTTCCACTCTGCATCATCCACATCGAAACCGTCCGCAGTCACCACCAATCTTCATGTGCCAGGCGCATTTGTGGCTGATCCGGATTATGGATTAAGAGGGAGGAATAATGAAAAGATAATGAAAGCTTGGATTGGCTCTCTTCACTTCACTTTTCATCTTTATTTCTCTCTCTCTCTCAAAGCAGCAGCAGTAACAACTACCAACAACGTACACAAAATATCCCGCGTGGAAAAGTATCAAGATACGTACGAACCTCACGCACGACAACGACCAGCACAAATGAAGAGGATGATGATGATGATAATGATATGACGATGCAAGCGATAGCAGCAGAGGCGTACATATATCATAACATAGCATAACACACGGAAAACAATATTCATTCATGTTTGGTTTAGTTCACAATCAGTCAACTAGCGGAGGTTTTATAAAAATAGTAAAATCTCTGTCTTTTCCCCTGCAGCCGAACAAACCGAGATGGAAGGAAAGGAGGAACGAACAAGAGAGGGTGATCTCCCGGCTCGTTTTCTCCCTCGTGATGATCAAAGTCGACAGGTCCATTGTTCAAAAACTTCACTCCTGCTGCTGATACTTTTGTACTACCACTGCTCATATTACTTTTATTCCTGTGTTTTCATTCTGTTTCCCTGATAATGATATGACTTGATCACGACCAAGATGACGATGATGATGACGACGAAATTGCACTCAACTCGTATAAAGGGCACACACAACAGTGCTACTTTTCTCTAAGGATTCTCCCTTGTCTTGTTGCTTTTACTTGGAAATAAAAAGATACGTTTTCTCACTTTGGCTTAAAAACTTTATCCAGGCGGGTGTTGGAGGAGGAGGAGGATGATGCCTTTTCTGGTTGACTTCGCACAAGCTGACTGCTCATCCCTAGAGATTATTACTGTTTACCCAGCAGCTTCCTCCCGCATTGCATGTCGTGTTCGTAAGCTCTGTTACACTGTCCTCATTTAGATTCTTTCAGAGAAATATTTCCTCCAACAGAATTACTTTCAGAGATGGAGGGAACACGTTACCGACATTCACAAAGTCTCGTTGTCACTGCACAAGTGCATATTGCACTTTCTGTATTGTTTCCTTGTTTCTTCTGAAACACCGTACATTTATTCTCAGGCGGGCTAATGGCTCCCACTTTGTTTTCATTTTGTACATGCACTGCCATCGTTTTGCTTGCGAAATTCTCTGTCTGTTTTTCTTCTTTGGGGATTTGCTTTGGCTGATCAGTTTCTTGTTGATGGTGAAGGAGATAGCCAAGGGCAGGGCAGTGGAGAGTAACTTTACCAAAGTGAATATTACTTACAATTAGAATGACGATGACACGATCCACCGCTACTTTGTGTTGTGGTATGATTTACTGTTTATTTTTATCCTACCCTTCTGCCACCTCCGGTAACGTACGGGGACAGCGTTACTTATTTACTCCCTCCCGCAGAATCGTATTCTTTTACTTGGAAATAAGTCGTTATTTTAGTTAATGATAGTAACAGTGATGATGAGCAACCAACTCCAAAGTAATCCGTGGATGATGATGATGATCATGATGATAATGTGAAACGACAATCTTTCTATCCCTTTCCGTTTTCCCGCAGGGGGCACTTCGTGACTTTATCTACTTGTATTTTTCTCTCTCTGTCCTTTATTCTGTTTTATAGTAAATGTGCGGAGGCATATCATTATTATCTAACCAAAACAATTTCCTCATTCCATTCCTAATGCTCCTCGACTGCAACAACGAAAAAAAATGCAAAGGCACTCCAACATTTTAAACATACCGGGAAGACCTCCTGGCCACGTATTTAACCACCTTCACAAGAAACCCTTACCAAAAATGAATACCACAACGACACTATCAACGTCACCAACATCATCACCACGCTTCGTTTCTGACTCATCCCTGTGTAAATACATATTTATTACTACTGCTATTATAATATTGAACAAATATTCATGCTGTCCTACATGACCAAACAGCACAGGAGTAAAACCACTATGCATCACGAAAGCGAGACCAAAAGCCACTCTTTTTACTCTTCTGTCATTCCCAAACTTTAGGCATAAATCATCTTTCATGCTGTCATCTCACTTGGTGCACACCAACACAATACAGATGCTGAATTCACTGTGCATTTCTTGCCTTATAAAATAAATGACCATTTTCCATTTCTACAATAGCGATATATCCACTGTTGCTTTTGCTGGTGCTATAAATTCAACTTTTAAAAGTCTTTAAATTCGTCATCTGAGAATTTTCTCGTCGCCGTCGCATTACCGTTTCACTAAAAAAATAGTAGTTCTGCGACTTATTACTGTAGGGTTTGATGCTCGTGTTGGTTTATTTCCCATTTCATTGTTGTCACTGTCATTAATTATGACAATTATTTAATGCATGCCAAATCGTTTTTATTACACCCCTTTTATTTTAGCTAAATAATACGATAATACAAGTTCTGTTTTAGTGTTCGTTTTTGTTTGATTCATGTATGAGGACCGGCGGTTACGGTGAGCCTCAAAATAGCCAGCACGATGACATCTTTGTGTAATGGACCATTATTCATTTGCATGCACAATAACATCATGTGGCTTTCGAACGCAGCGTGTGCTTCACAAACGGACGACGGAGCACTTGCTTTGTTGTACTTTTTGTTTTGTTTGGAATAATAGCACAAGATGTTCATTCCATAAATTTTTCTTTTCTATGCATTCAGTTTTTATTGTTTTATCACATACTCTGAGATTCGATTACTGTATTTTAATGGGCAGAGTGAAGACGGCAACACCACACCATTTTCCTAGAAAACAATTTAAAATGCAGCTTTATATGATCCAATTAGTTAGTCATTTTTATGTACCATGTGAGTCGTATAAAACAATTTGTTGGAAGAGAGGCAAGTATTTATTACCGCGCGCGTCTGTACTTTATGAGATTTTGATTTGCAGCTAGGAAGACGGTACAAAGAAAATAAAACCAAAAAGTTATTTTAGCAGGGCAGACATATATACGTATAATGATTTGTCCTTATAAAAAAATTGCAAGTGCCACTAGTAACATGTACTACGTGCCCGTTCCCATACTAAAAACACCTGAACGTCGGCAACAAAAAGTTCAAAAAATTGTGTTACTTTCCAAGCTGCATGCTGAAAGTCCCCCACATGTACATATATGTAACAATCTATGCAACTACTACACGTTATTGATTCACAGTTCTCCGGCACAATAAAAAGACAATTTGTGCTAATTTAAACCATACTATATTATTCATCTTCCCTGTTTCCAAACATTTTAAGTGCACGTTTGATTGTCTCAATATTTCTTTTATTTTGCTTGCCATAAAAACCAGACTTTACAGCGCATTATATCATTACACATTGGTTTTGTCATCGAATGCCATAAAGTGGTGATAGTGGTGCTTTCAACTACAGAAAATGATGGTGTGCGAGGCAATTATATGTACAAACCATTCTGTGATTCATTTTCTGTTTAAATTCACTCGCAACTTTGTGGACACCAACTTGCATGGGGCTTTACCCTTTGTGCCACCATTAAATATAAATACACAATAAAATGGAAAATTGAAAGGGCCTTGTTAAAAGGGAATGCGCTCGTTTTTAAAGAGTTAAAGAAAATTTATGGTTTTACAATCATAAAAAACTAGTTTTTGTGTCATTCCCTCTCGGCTTTAAAGAAGAGCACGATGGAGGGCACATTTTGTCGTTGTTGTCGTTGTCGGGTGCACTGGTGGTAGAGCACACACAAAAGTACATCCACGCAAGTTTCTTTTTCTCCTTATTTGCCACACTCAATTTACATTTTATAATGAACTTTTTTCCAACCCCACCGTACAATATTTAAGTGCGTGACTAAATTGTCACTTCTTTTTCCGCCTTTCAACAACAACTGCTACTATATACTGCTGCTACAAAGTAGAGGAGAAAGAAGAGAGAACATTTTGAAAGGTGTTCACATTCTCTGCATCTGAAACATATGAAATATATCCGTATTTGACGTTGGTGTCGTAGTATTATGAGATCATTTTAAAGCATAATATATTTTACATGATGTGCAATATCGGATTGGTACAGATTGTACTTAAAATGAGAGCTTCAATGCATCCAACTCTCCAAACAACAGGAAAATCACATTTGGACAATCTTTTGGATGGGCTTTCACTAGTTTGTGTGCATATGAAAATGTAAAAATGTTAGCTGCACACATTCTCATGTTTTTATAAGATTTCAAAGTCTGCATCCTTTACCGTGTCCTTATGGTTGTAACATAATGTAAGCAATGGGGTACATGTGAATTGTCAATAAAAAGGGATTTCCAGGAGAAAATCAACTTTACCCAAATGACATTTCTCGGAAAGGGTTATAGAAAGTAGTTGAACAAGTCAACTTCATACATACCGTGTATTACACTGTAATACAAAATACCCGTGACGATTTCCAGGAATTATGACTCATAGTGAAAATTTAATACTGTCAAGTGACGACAACATTTGGCTAGTTTAAATAAGTCAAGCAACAACGGTTGTTGTGTGGTATCAGTAAATTATACTGTGTAGTGGTTGAAAACCTTGCTCAAACAAAGAATAGTAATAACGTCGAGTACAATTGTCACACTTCTGCGATATAATTAGACAATAATATTTTAGACAAGAGAACAAGGCAGTCAACGGCAAGACGCAGTCTGTCACATGAAAGTAAATATTAAATATTATTTTTGATGTAACTAGCTACGCTGGCTTTGTATATGCCTCCTATTGCTCTCAGCTTGTGTTTGCACATTTTACTGAAGTATGAAATGGAGGAGTATTATGTGCACACAGCAGAAAAGAGACCCGTAGCGTAACATCCCTTATTATCAAATTTCGGAGGTCAATCAAGCGAAACAGCAGGATGTAAAGGGAAAGAGTGAAGCGTTTCCTCCAACTTTTCACCAAGCATTCACTCCTTTCTATTTATGTTTCTTGTTGCCTCTTGTCTATTGACTGACTGACGGGTTCTTGCCTCTTGTTTGTATGCCTGTTTGTAAGTGTCCATTAATATTATTATTATTACAAGCCGTGTCAACACTGTTCCATTTAAACTAAATTCGGTTGATAAAGTACAGGCAAAACTTGAAATTGGATGGAAATTTTCGATAAAATTTTACGTAACACAGTTCACATCCTTTTATTGGTTAACTCAAACCAAGACGTGTTCTACGGAAGTAATTTGAGGAAAGTTTAAATTTTTTGGCAAATTTATGACACAAACAAAATGAGTATATTGATAGAACGATATAAAACAGATAGAGGTTCAATTGGGGTGGATAATCTGTGCATGTATCTTCACTATTATCTTGGTTTTTACGAAAGCAGGATTACTTGAAAATGTTAATACAACGAAAAGCTTATTGTCGAATGTGGAAGTAGGTAATGTAGAGGTATATATATATATTTGTAAAATTAAAATTATTGCGGACAGACTGACTTTCGGAACAATTTAAAAGGAGCTACATGTTTATACACTTTAAGGCGCACCATATGGTTATTTTCAAAAAGCATTTACTCATGTTCCTACTCACATCCAAACTTTCTTCGTGTGGTTTTCCTCTCTAACCCAACAAAATAGTCACGTTATTAAACCCGAAAGATGATTTTGGGTGGTGGTGTTTGCACAAAGAAAATATAATTTTCTGGTGACAGGAAATGTTTGGAACATAGTGAGTCAGAGTTTTGAGCAAATGAGTGCATAATTAAGAAAGAAACAAGAGTCGTATGACAAAGTTTAATTTTTGTGAAAATGTTTCACTACGTATGTCAAGGAATATAATATGATCAGCATAAACACATCATCAGACTTTAATTTTGTAATTTACGCTTTCATTCTGAAATTTCCTTTCAGAAAAAATACATGTGGTAGCAGACGCTTGGCGTGGTGTTTCCTACTTTCTACGAAAACGATGGAAAGTTTAATTAGTAGAACAAAAATCATCATAAAGTAATTACTTTCTGGGGTGAAAATTATGGCGATCAACGTATGTTCTACGTATTTTCATCAGACGACACGTTGTGGGAGGTGGCTGGCGAGGAAAACTTAATGAGTAACAGAAAAGTTTCATGTTTAGCTTTCCAGCACGCTCTCCACCCCACAGCGGCGACTTTTTTCACTTTCCTTTTTTATGACAATTCTGCTGTAGTTTGCGATATAACTTGGTTTGCGCGGCAGTATGTACTGCCGTCACCGTTCCGTGAAAATGAACAAATACAATGTCAACAGACAACTGCATACATGGTGTTGAAACTGGAAAGCAAGAGAGTAACGCTGTGTAGTAAACGGCACAATCATTATTGAATTCGCTCACCTGCAAATCCATTCGCCGTCAAACGCCAGGAGGCAGTCATAGTCGTTCAGCAAAATTCCACAAGACTAATAAAATATACAAAATCTTTCTGTGCTTTGCTGTATTACATTACATTACCTGTGAATTATGCTATGGCGAAATTGGAACAAAGAAAGCTTGCATGAGCTTTTTCACAGTGGTCTCATGCATAAATTTTTTTAGGGGAAAGTGACCTGTGATTCTCACGATGGCAGTCATCAGGCATTGCTATTATACTTTTAGAATACTATATATTTTTTGAGGTGTAAAATAAAATAACAATTGGGGAGGTGCAAACATCTCAGACAAATTAAGTGAAATTTGCTCAAAATCGTACAGTGTATTCATGACTCATGTGAGATTATATAATGGTAATTCAATAAAGATATATTTAACATGATGAACATTTTCAAATAGAAATTATTTTGAACTCCAAACCTGTCAACTAAAATATCACCAATACTATTTGATTTGATTTATTAAAGTGTTTACAGATTGATCAATCAGATTAGACTGTTTTAAAAATCCTAACACTGTATTATTCATGTACATTCCATTGTTAAAATTTAGTCGATAAAAACGAGCCAGTTATCAACATTACGTCATATTTATATTACTAATCCACCTGTCTTTAACTATTAATGATTTGCATTTTTCAATGAATTTACAATATCTCTCATCATTTTCATATGTTAATTTCGCTACTATATTATTCCATATTTTACAATTCCATTTAACTGATTGTTTGATACAATGTTAATTGTTTTTACCAGCGGCATTTTCACTCGTTTATACTTGCTGTCGGTTGTGTGCTTGTTGATAGACCATAAAAACCATGAGGAAAACATTGTGTTTAGAAATGGTGTTACGTTACATACCTATCAATTTAAAATTTTAGAATGCATATTGTGTCGTGCAAAATTATGACATATCCAAGGAGCATACAATTATACGACACATTCACGGAAATGATACAATGTTTTATACAATTAAAACGTTCAACATTGTATTTACTGTTGCATGTGATAGTATGCTCCTTGGACATATCTGTTTAGATTGCTGACTTTTTCCTTATTCTTATTGACACTAGATATGAGCTTAATTTTACACCAAATAGTTTGAAGAAAACAATTAGGAAAAAACCTGCGGAAATGTTTCCGTCCAATGTTGCATGCGTAAATATTATGTTTCGTCTTCATTCCAACCTCAAGTTTTTGAGAACTCACAGGCCCAAAAAACACGCATACGAATTCATTACATCTCAACTCATGTTCCATATTGACAAGCTTTGCAAACAGTTTCTTTACTTTCAACCTCCACTCCCCTTGAATTTCTCTGCCCTCCTCATTTCATTCAGTGAACTTGCGCCGTTCTTACCCTGGACAAGTGTTTGTATTAATATATTTCATCTTTTAGACTTGTTTTTCTTGTTCATACCATCTCTGCCAGCAGACTTTTCTGTTATATCGTACGTTGGTGTAGTAATGTATAGCGTTTTTCAACGCTTATTCCCACAGGGGTAAAAACTGTCAACTTGACTGTTTGAAGATCATAAAAATCCCAAGAGAAATATCTCCCTTTTTAATTCTATCCTTTCTGATGAAACAGTTTCCCCCAGTAAAATCATACACACAAAATGGCAAATGCATTTTGTTTGTAATTCAACCCTTGTTCGTTACGAGAGTTTTTTAACATCATATCATAAGGGGAAGGTTAAATACATAAGTAATTGTCGTCATCGTAAGTACATTTGACAGATTTCAGGGTTTTGATGAAGATGTACAAGGGAGCCCCGAAACTTCAGTACAGCTTTCTAAATCTCAAGAGACTTCCCATTTAAATAAAAACTAATACATCACTAAAATTACCCATTATCTGAATTACAGATTTTCTTTGATTATGAACCGTGTATAAAGGTGCACAAATGGGTCAATGGATGTGGGCATTAACTTGACTAGAAGCGCTAGCAATGCAGTGTTAGCTTGCATATATAAAACTAATACTGTTTGCAGTACACTGTACAGTGATTTAAAAGTTAGAAATTCAACCAAACTGTTTAAAAAAAAATATTGACATGCTGTACTGCGAGCGTGGTACAGCAACGGCATTCCACGACGACCCCGTAAATAAAAGCAGTAAAGGTAAGTTCATTTTTAAGACACACATTTTCACCCGTAAAAATACTCCACAGAAAAATAATGAAAATTAATCGTCTGTGGTTTAAGCGTGGTACAGCATTCCACGACCCCGTAAATAAAAGCAGTAAAGGTAAGTTCATTTTTAAGACACACATTTTCACCCGTAAAAATACTCCACAGAAAAATAATGAAAATTAATCGTCTGTGGTTTACTGCTTCGTTACTGCTCTTCCTTAACGTGCCCAGTGTTGGGGCCACTCATTCATTATTATAGGTACACGAACCCAAAAGGTTAGGCACGATTTCCACATAACTGCATAAAACAATGCATAAATACATTGAAAATTTTATGGGTTATTATCATACCATTATCATCACTCCGCACTCCACAGTGGTAACACTGTAGCACCACCCATATAGTTGAAAAATGCACAATATTTCATTGTTGCCTAAGCGCAACCCAAGCAAATTAAACAGATAAATGAATAGATACGGTTGGTTTATGATGTTACTGACTGCCACAGTGGTGCAAAAGGAAAACAATTGTAGCGCTGCGGTTGCTGCTGATGATGATCAACATAAAAACGTTTTAAGTATCTAACTAAATTTGAGTATAATAACTTGCGACGGGCGGGTGCCGTTAATTACCGTCATTAATATTCATGATAGCTGTACTGATTAGAGCTGGCACAAGAATCAAGTGATGCCACCATCATCACATCATCCGTGTTTGCGTTGTAGTGATAATCACGCATCGCGTTGAAAATCGCTTCTGTTTAGCATTATTTATTAATTACCGTAGGTAATTAAAAAAAGCAGCGCAGATATTTTTTGAACTTGAGCAACGGATTGGCGGTGTTGTGGTATTATTACGCTCAACTTTTACAGGTTTACTTTGAGAGAAAAAAAAATCATTTGTTTTAACCTTTAAACTTTAATAGCCATTTGGCTTTTTAAAATATTGGCACTTTTCCTATTTATCGAATTGTAGTTGATTTAATGCTGATGCACTAAAATCATTATTTGCCAAAATAAATATTTCGGAACAGTACTGTCTGACGATTAAAAATTTATTAAAACTACCACATAGCTACTCTGATGAAGATTTCTGGATACTCATCTCACTAATACGTGTAATATGTATACCAGTTGTTAGAGTTTGTTTAACAAATCTATAGACTTCAAATTATCTGTAAAAATCTTTCACAAAAACAGTATATGATTGCCAATAAATCCTACCCAATAAAATTAAAAAGACAGCTAATTTGTCCAATCAAAAACATAATCCGTGTAGGAAAAAAACGAACAAGAACGTTAAAAGAATGCGAAAAAACACGTAAAATACATTAGTTTTAGCACGTTAAAAATTTAATATACCAGCATTTTTAATTATGTTATTGTTCACTCATAAAACTATCATAAAAATAAGTAAATCATTCATCAAGGTACTTTGCAACTAGCCAACCCCAAGATTTATGATTTCTTGCACTTTTTCCTCAAACAGACATTTGCGTCTCGGTACACCAAGTGCGAGCATCATTTTTGGCATTGTTTTTGTTCTTTTAAATTTTGTGCTAATTGAAACGGTTGAATGAGCGTGTACATGAGTGAAGGAAAGAGATAACGTTGTTTGATTCCTTTCTTACATTCCTTTTTATTACCACTACTCAACTTCGCATTAGTTTATATTTTATTACCTTATAGCCGGCTAGACACTTTGTTTGAGGTAGTAAAAGGGATATTGCGTCTGATACAATTACATACGTGTAAAGCAGATTTACGGATACTCTGACACAACACAATCTTTATTTCTTTTTATAGGTATACCCGTTACCAGCGTTTGCTCTTGTAACTTTTGATATAATATTAAAAATTGAATTAGAAACGTGATAATAATAATCCCAATAAACATGATTTTTTAGCAGACCTGATTTGTAGAACATGCGTACCTATAAATATATAACATTCCACTCCACCGGCAGCAGCAGCAGCAAAATCAGCATGACAAATGAAACAGTCTTGTTAGAAATATGAGTTCGATATAATTCTCTTTGAAAGATAACATGTACGCGAATGGCAAGGAATGCTATTTGATCGGATTATGAGGATGATGATGATGATACTTTTCTGGCAGCGACGACGTTGTAGTAGCAGTGGCACACAGAAAAAAATTATCATCACTATCATGTCTGATCTGTACATGCATACCGTACAACAAACTAATTAGTATGCTCCTTTGGAATCCGGATCAATCCACGATTCTAGAAAATCCCAGTGTGAAGCCAGGGCAATGAAAGGTGAGTGAAACTGTGAACTGACAATGGAGGGGAGTGAATTGCTGCTGCATTTGTTGTTTAGCTCACTGTTTCTACGCTCTAGTTGCTTTGATCTCCCTGAATCGATAGGTCATATTGCGGATTATGGGCTGTACTTTTCACGAAATATGATCAGGGATATGTATGATGACAGCAGTGGAATCTGATAGTATTATACTTACGTACACCCCAATCATACCACACACACAACATACAAAATGAAAAATTACTCGCTTGCTCGCTACCACCGGTCAGTAAAAAATTGTATTACTATTCGACTAAATTAGAAAACGCTGACAGGGAGTCTACTCACTGCTTTGCTAGGACCATTTCAGTTTTTCTAATGAGAGAAGAACAAGCTTTACGACACTGTCGGCACCGTCGGCACTAGCTAAGCTGACTGTACATTGTTTCTCATTTGTAGTTTAGGCAGGGCAATAACAGTAAATCTCACCGAGTGTATGTAGGAGGTACTAAAAAAGTGAAGGAACGAGTAGAAGTAGTAAAAGTTGACCATCAGCAGAGTAATATTTACCATCACCTTACGAAATTCTGAGCAGAAAAGTACATGAAAATTATGATAATGAAGATGATGATGGCGCAGATAACGTCTAAAAATTATTTAGCAGGAATATTTTAGCCGTGACCATGCAAAAATATTTACATAGAAGGCAGACGTCGTTTGGAACGTCATTCATGTGCAATGGTCATGTTTCTTCAATGCGAAATCAACAAAACGTTAGTAAAATTAAAATATTTAGGTAGTCATCAGTCATCACATGATTATCATTAGGATGAACAATCAGCAGCAAAGACAGCACCTATAAAAAGCAATCATGCAGATGAATAAGTAGACTCTTGTTCAAATGTTGCTTTACACGGAAATGTGATTATTTTTTTGTGTTATCCCCTCCCATCTTTGTAAATGTTTTGTTGTAGTACAAGTGATGAAACACGAAGTTAGTAAAAGTTTGTAGATCATTGTAGAAAATATCCTCACAATTTTTTTCCTCGCTTCATTGGCCAAGAAATAGCAACAGTATATAGCAAACTAACATGAACAAAAAGTGTGCCGGGTCAGGATGGCGAAAAAGTGATTTTATTTACGTTGCAACACACCCTATAGGCCTAATTATTCTAAAAATCTAGTCCGCTGCATCGTACAAAAATTCAAAATATTAGCATTTAATTGTTGAACTGCATAAATACAAGTTGCAGTTCGATTGCAGCAGCTTGCACAGTTGATTTAAATATTTTTTGGCAAAATGGCAACACGAAACACACTACACTGTTCAATTAATATGTAAATAAATTTACCAACTGAGCTGTAGCAGAGAAGAATTAAGATGTCAGATTGTATTATTATTGTTGTCGGGTCTGCCTGGTACATTTTGTTTGAAACAAAGGAGAAAATGTAAAGTTGTATTTATAATTATCATAGAGAATATGTACATATGTAGGTATATCGCTGTAGCCAGCTTGCATTTTTCTTGATGGACTTGTGAAACGAAAAAGTAGCAATTACAGTAGTAGGGGGCAGGTGTTGATTCCTTCATTTTCTCTCGTCTATTTGTATGTTCCCTGAAGGCACGACAATATACAGGTTTTATTTTTTCATGTTATTATATTCCTTCCTCATTTTCCACTTTGTAGATACTATTGATAAAAATATTTCAGACAGAATAAATTTCATTAACCGATAAGCAGCATAACTTTTATATAATGTGATTATTTTGATTATCTATTGCGAATTAGCGGTTTAATTATTAACACCATCTTAAACACCTTCCATGATGTTATAAGCAAAACCACAAAGAAAAAAATACTTCCTATGCAGTGCACATATTTTGTTTTATCCATTAGAAGATGTTTTACAAAAGTAGGAGGGTTCTTAAGCAGCAAATCCACTGCTGTGAGTAGTAGATTGGCAAAAAAGGCTTGAAAGTCAACGTCCAGCGTTACCGTTTTTACAGCAACCACAGTAGTGAACCATGCATAGATATACGTACTACGAGCACGTACAAAACGCTCTCGGCATGCATGCACCACCTCACCTTTGTGAATGCGAACTTTGAAAGAGAAACACACACGGTACATCTACCGACGATTTTGTGAGTCAACGTGGTAGCTCGCTCGTTATAATACCTTTGCGAGACACTGAACAACAAACTTGCTTCACTAACAGCAGGAGAAACTAGTCGTTTGAATGACGGAAACTTGATTAGGACTTGCGTCTTTGTTTGTGGGCTTGCTAGATGCACGTGAATATTTCTATTTCATGTCACCGTTTCAATACACATGGAGAGATAAACGTTGTGAATGGATTTCCAAGGAACAGATAATTTTAGCCAACAGACGTTTGCGTAGAAAATTATGAAATGTCAGATTTTTCTTATGAATGTTACTAAAAGATGGCTTATTTTAATATTATTTGTTTCTAGACAAATTTTTCCCGTTTTTTTAAAAGATGCAAGGTTAGTTTTCCTGAAGCCGTGTGTACCTTACTACATCGATTAATAATTTTAAAATGAGGCAAATACAAATAAAGATCATGCAGTAGTGGCTCCCCATTGTCACTTCACCAAGAACCCCACTTCAGCGCAATTCCACTTCAATGGGAACTGTTACTGTCACCGTTGTCGATAAAGAGGTTCGCATCGTCAGTGCATGCATCCATAAAACACTTTTACAATATTCTCGGCATTCATCTCATTCTTCACAGAGTTAACCCTCTCATCCGCTTCTAACAAAAATGTTCTCCACTCGCTTTCTTTCCTCTCTCTCTCGTTTCATCTCCATCACTTGACAACTTGCTCCCTAGAAAAAAGTAATAAAAAGCGCAAGAGAATCGAATAACTTTGTGTGTGTAGTTGTCGTGGACGGCGATGTTCAATGTGCAGAAAAATGGGAGCTTGCTTCCTTTTTCTCCCTTATCAATTTCTTTCTCTTTCCTTCTCTTCATCTCTTCGCTTCCCTCTGCTATTTTCCAGTAAACCCACTCCTCTTATCCAAAAAAGGTCTCAAGAGTCAAACGCAAACAACTTCAAGCTATGTCTACACAATAACACTATCAACATTACCTCTCTACCGCCACACATACCAAATAGCAGTAGTTCCTGTTTCTTAGCAAGTGACTACACAGTCCCAGTATCTGCTTCCAAAACAGGCAATCCACCAACAAAAGCATCAACAATTTTTTCTCTCTCCATCTCCTCCACACTTACTTTTCTTTTTATAACGGTAGAGTGCCCCGATCTCTTTTTGCCGTTTTTTTCTTCTTACATTGGCATTAACAAAACTGCCTCCAGTTGTGCCCTCGCTATCTTTTCCAATAACACTACTACACAATATGTTTTACTACCACCATTTCATCAAGCACGTTGTACACACATATACATACAATGCTCAATAGCACGTGATGTCTTAAATTTCTACATTACATATGAAAAATACATCCATGTCGCTGCTCTACACACCACTTTACTTTCATGTATTGTCGTGTATGCTCAAAGAAAACCACGAAAAAGTTGTACTTTTTTCCGTACATCCCGAAAAACATGGATGGTAAAATGCAATAGCATATCTTTTTTTGCTCATTCCAGCCCTGTTCTCCAAAGGGAAAAAATGTCGATAAACTGTAATAGGACAATATGATAGCTAATACAAGAACTATCCGAGAGAATCTTACTGGCACTTTGAAAAGTAGAGGAGCGGAAATGACTTTTTGGCCAATTTTCTTTCCGTTCTGCCTCTTCGTGTAATGTCAGTTTATACCCATTATTTGAACCTAACCAAACATGGCAAAACGGCGGGGGAAAATGTATCTAAAAAGAAAACAGAAAGTGGTCATGTGATTAAGATCATCTTCTTTTTTTTACAAAAGAAAGTATTACAGAGATATCATATGAAGAGTGCATGATGAGCATCTCTCCATCTCTTTCCCAGCCAACACACATGTTCTACATTACGAAAACACTTCACAACTGCATATAAAAACCTTCAATACAACTCGTCAAAATGAGTAAAAGTGGCACATTATGACATCAACAAACTACCAAATGCATATATGGTAGGTATTATTTTGAACTACCAAACGTTTATTTGCCTATACGATAACCTAAATTACTCTTCCACCACCCGGCGTGTATTTTCTTCTTTTCAACTGACGAATGAAACAGCTGAATAGAAAGTGTTTAAAAATTATTGTCTGTAGGATAAATAAAGTGTCATATATAAAACTGGAGCTGTTCCCTCTGGCCCTGCGCATACTACGAATAGGACATTGCATCCGAGACACGGACATTTATTAAAACGGCAGATAATATGGTACCACCACACAGAGACGATAACATGCGTATTACAAAAGATATCTTAAGGCGATGAAAAAACTAGGATGATGGTGGGATGAGCCTTTTTTCGTACCATATTATCCATGTGGTAACCTTTTCTTCTTATCTTTAAAGTGTTCCATGTTCCATAACGAAGAATGTGCTCTTCCAGAATTCCAATATTACTGTGCATGCCTGCATAGTCGTCGTACATATTATACATCCCATTTAACTCTACGACGACGACGACTATTGCCAGAACCATCCACTTATTCAAAACGATTGTGTACGACACAGTTTCATACAAGGAAAGGTCGAGATTTTTTGGGAAATAGTTTTCTCTGCTTCCTCTCTCAGTTTGAGGGTACAAAAATTGAAAAAGATTGGATACTAAACGAGAATGACATGCTTCGGTCATATTATCTTGTGCTTGTGTACTTATGTTGGTGAAAGGGAAAATTTTCGTGCAAAATGGTAGTTTTTAAGGAGCATCATCGTCTTTATCATCATTATCATCATCACTTCCCTGATGTTGCTTTATGGACGCGATTCCCATGTATATAGTATATAAAGTAGACAGGCATGCAATGCAATAACAACACACATAATACTTTATGGAAATGTAAACTATTTCAAGGATGAAAACAATTTTCGAGATAAACGAATTTCAAAAGGAAAAAAAGGTTTCCCTTGTGAGGATTGAAGGGGAAAAGGAGACCTGTGAAAATAACACATAGGACAACCAGCGACAACGACACAGTCTGACTTTATCGCCCCGCATAATGTCGTCATGTGTTTTCTATCTCTTGAACAGCGACCAAACAACGCAGCACAGCTACAACATTTCACAGAAATGGGGTGACTAAAGACAAGCTGCATTCTACGTCGTCGCTGAGAATCCACTAATATTTGACCATCTTATGAGCACTGCTTTACATTTTACACTCCTTGGCAATGTGTAATAATATCCCGTTGCCTATCCGGCCCCATAGTAGCTCTCTCAAGCTCGACACGACGGCGGAAGGAAATATATGCTGGGGTAGAATTGATGCAAGCACTCCGTCTGTAGTGTGAATGGATATTTTGTGAATGGTGACACGTATTAACTTGATACTTTTTACGAGAGAAATGGGCTGCTTTCTCACTCTTTGGTTTACTTTGATTGCTGATGATGGAAATGAAAAGCACTTGTGCTAACAAAATCCCTGACAAAGTTGACGAGAACACCCTAAATAACGTTTTATAAATAAGCTCGTTCCCGTTATCTCGCCTTTATTGTTATTTAAATAGTAGAAAGTCGTATTAACAGTCAAACTGATGAATAAATGCCCTCCTTAAATTTCAATCACCATTTTCATTTTACATCGTATCATCCTCGCCTCTCTGACAAACACCGTTCTGTATTTGTGTTTTTACATGAAAAGTCAAGCCATAAGTAATAGTAAGTGCTCCAATTCAAAAATACTCCTGTTTATATGCTCGTTTTTATCCCTGAACAAACAATTCTCGTCGACGTCGATGATGACGGCAATATTAGCAGTAGCCTAGTTGAAATACATCATCATCATCTTCTTCTCATCCGAAATGAAGTTGTTCCGAGATTTGAGAGTAAAACGAGGAGGTGGTGGTGCGAAAGCAGTGTGATCTGACAGCTTTTCTCCTCCAGGAGAATGAAATAACGTACTTTTGGGATGAAATAAGATGTGCGGATCAGCAGAATATGAGCTGGGTGACGATGATGAGTGCTATTATGTATCTCCCTCGCTATCTACATATTTTTAAATAATACGTTTTCTCGGAATGTTCTTGTCTTGTCGGTGGTGGTGGCAGCAGCAGAGGTGAAATGGAAATGAAGCCTCGTTGAGTTTTAAAGCGGAATCTGGCAAACTAGTAGTTGCCGACGGTGTGGGATTATTAGGAATATATTATGGCGTCACATATCATATCACATCTCTCTCTCTCTCTCTCTCAAACACACAACAACACACATCATATTCTTCATATTACATTATTATTATGATTACAGAGTGTGAGAAGCATAGCCAAAAAGGTGAAAAAGAAGAATGCGATGAGAATAATATATTTTTCGAGAGCAAAATAGAGAGAAGGAGAGAGACGCGAGATGAAAAGGAGAAGAGAAGTGTTATTGATTGACATGTTGGTGAGGGATGGCAAGGAAAAACATGGGTTGTACAAGGGAGTGTAACAAAAGGAGCATAACCATCACGATGATGTATCAGTAAAAGAGGAGGAGGCGGGTCTCCTCCCAGTCAGCCAACCACTATGTTATATGGGGATGATGATGCCGTTGGGCAACTTGAGCTACATGTTACACACAGACACACACACACACTACACACACCAATATGTATACAAAATGCATACATAACATAACACATATTATCATCATCATCCTCATCGCACAATCAGTTAGCAAGTGAGCAGGCAGGCAGAAGCAGGAGCAGCTAAAACATATAATGCATCAACAACATGAACAGCACACTACATTCACCGCAGAAAAAATAACAAGCATATGTACGTACATCATGTATACAGCATTAGTTGCTGCTGTGGTGGTGGCGGTGGTTGGTGGTAAATGCTTCTCAACAATGTTGTGTCTGATTGCAGTAATAATGTAAGGAACAACGACGAGTAGTCGAGAGCAAAGTGAGTGAGAGAGAGAGAGAGAGAAGTGAGTAAGCAAGCAACAGCAGCAGCAGTTTTGCTTCGAGCTTCTTCATCTATCCATCCAAACTTTTTGCTCCTGGGACTTCTCTGTCTGTCTCTCTCTCTATTTCAAACTTATTCTTGTGCTGACATGCAGACATGCCACTAGTAAAGCTCCAAGCTGTAAAGTAAACTGTGTATGAACACAAAAGTAATAATAATATGTAATGTCGAATGTAGTGCTGCGGTGGTGGTGGTGGAAGTAGTAGGAGCAGAGGAGAAGAAGTAATAATGCAATGTAACATTTTTCTCTCTTCCCATTCTCTCTCTCTCCCGGTTGCTTTCTACATTATTACATGCTTGCTATTTTATATCCTCCAGAAAATAATATTGTTTATCGTGCTGTTGTTTACTACCACTACGACACTATTGTTCAAGGAAATGCAATAATAAATGGTAATGGTGAGAATGGGAAAAGGAGAAGAAAAAAAGAAACA
>JAHZNB010001645.1:0-17077 GCA_027744295.1 Callyntrura guangdongensis
CTCTGTCGGTGGCAACATATGAGGCTGCTTTCGTGTGAGTGAAGAGAGAGAGAGAGTGGGAGTATAAATATGAGCAGTTTATTTGGGGTGTTTTCCCGTTTAGTTTTGCTTTTGCTATAAGAGCGGTGGTGTGTTAAAACCGACTTGTTTTTTTTCCCTTAAGCTGTCATCTTCTCTTTCAATCCTGTCTCATTTCTTTAAGTTTTGCCCGTTTAGGCAGTAAACAGAGCAAGACGATGATCCATATTTTTATCTTTTTTTGACAATTATTGTTATTATTTCTCGGCTACAAAAAGAAGAACTGTAACGGGATCTTTAATTATTTACGGTATCAGATGTAATGGCGTGTGCGCATTATTCCCTGTTTTTATTTCTCGTCGTGGCCTATGGCTTTCATTCAAACGAGCGATCAATATAAATTGTTTTCTTTCTTTTTTTCTCTTGCTTTTGGCTCATGGCAAGAATGAAAGGGATGGCAAATGCAATGGGAAAATCTAGTGAAGGCATTATTATCTCTGTTTTTTCACATCTTTATCTCAATCATCAGCCAATGTCCAAATATATATCTCTTTCTCAGAACCAAAGCAAGTTTATGAGGAAAGATGACCCTAAATCGAAGTGACTAGTATCAAGGAATGAGTTGACCAGAGAGAGAAGAGAGAGAGAGCACTTGGCCCGACCCAAGTTTTTCTTTCCGTTTCAACCTGCCAAATTCAGTTTTATTATGACAGTCTATTATTAATTATCCTTGTAAATATGGCAAAAAACTTGTGGCATACTTTTATGCCCAAAGAAAAAGGAAAACGACATTTTTCTTTTGAAATTCAACAGTAGACATGTCCAGAGGGATTATAAGCTGCTTATCACAACAAACAACATTAAGAACGTCAGAGCTAGAACTACTAGTAGTAAAAACCTAACCAAATGATCTCTTCTACCTCATTTCAAATTCTTCACAACGAACCTCATTTCTCTTTAGGTTTAATTAAAAAATTTCGTCGAGTACACATTACACAGAGAGAAAAGAGATTAACTAGGTGGTTCACCGAGATCCATGTACATGCTGTGTGTTCCAAAGGAAAAAATGTCCATAAACGGCACATAATAATGTCGTCATGCCTGTTCCTGCCGTGCATTTTTCTTTCCTTAATGGTAATAATCACATTAACAAAAAACAACAACGACACGATAACAAATTACATTTCTCTCTCCTCTCTCTCTCTCTCTCTCTCATTCTAGTCTCGTCGTTCGTGAGTTGTGAATGAAACAAAAACAATCCTAGTTAAATCCCAATAAGTCACCCTCATCATGTTCATCATCATCATTATCATCACGGCTTGTTTGATACAAGCCTCCCTGTCTGTTTGTGAAAGAGTGCCTGTCGTTGTACTGTGTGGCTGCTGCTGGTGTACAATGAAAGCCCCAAGTGTTGAGTTTACAGATGGCTCAGTAAATCAAAGTGAGCTAGTTTTCTTTTTTTGTTCGTCAGTCTGCCATTTCCATCGTCATCGTCATCATCATCCCAGACCATAGTATCATTGCCTCACCGTACCCATTGACCAAATACGGCGGTGAATTTATTTTACTTTTTTTATTTTAGTTTTACCCTTGCGTAATAATAAAAACCATAATAATAACAATAATAGTCTAATCCAGCTTGTATATCAAATCGTCACCAGCAGACTAGTAAGCAGAAGAAGAGCAGAGAGAGAGAGAAAGGCCAAATCATTCACCGCCACCAGTCGCCTATAAAAAGATGGTAATTTGGTAATGCATATTATACCAGGTAGGCTTACACCACACACACTGACGACGACAACGCTGCTGGTAAATATGTACATCAAGTTGCCCCATTATCGTAATGCATCTTTGCGCATAACTGCACACTGTTGTAATGCCCCCTCCATTACCACAACTGGTTGCCTTTTTTATGAATAAATAGTGCAATAATACAAGTGTATTTTTAAGGCATGTCCTTTTTTCGTCGTCTTCAAGAAGCAGACAAACATATTCGCGTGTTATAGAGTGTGTAATATGCAAATGTAAAATGCAAAAAAGCACACGGCGCTGGTGATATATGAAGGTAATAAAAAATGCACGCCATAAATATCTTTACCAATACACAATTTTTTTACGTCTTTGCTGTTGGCTTTTTTGCAGGAAAAAAGTCAGTTACAGAGAGTCACATGTTTGCATTGTTGGTGGTGCCGTGTGAGTTGTAGTGGCAGCTGGTCTTATGGTATTCTTCGGTGCGTTGGGGATGCTTGTTTTTTTGTTTTGACTTTTTATAATGTACACATACAGTCAGACAGGGTGTGAGAGTTGTATTGGCGGTGGTGGAGGATCTCCTCTCCCGAAATGAAAATAGGGTGAGGTGTCGTCTAAACTTGTGATGATGATGATGACGGTGCGTGGTGATTCACGAAATAAAACTAATAATCACGTTATCGCGTTCCCACATGGCCTGTTGTGTCTTGTTTTGTGTGTTTTACTACAGGGGATGACGATGGGAGTGGATGAATAAAAAATCTATTAAAATGTGTACGGAAATGATGGTAATGATGACGACAGTGTGTGGAGGGAGGGATAATACTTCGAACCGATGCTGAGGTGGATGATGATTATCTGCGTGATCATGATGTTGATCATATAAAATTAGCATGTCATTTTACTGTAGNTGCTGAGGTGGATGATGATTATCTGCGTGATCATGATGTTGATCATATAAAATTAGCATGTCATTTTACTGTAGAAGTAGTAATACTAAAAGGTGAACAAACCAGAGGAGTGAGAGAGAACGAGAGGAGTACAGCACAGGACTCGCCTATATTTACCCTGACAATGAGACTCATCTTATCATAATCCTTGGTCCTGGTGCCGGTGTGCAAGTGCGTAAATGTTGACAGAGCGATTATTGCTTGTATGATTTTTGTTATTGGAAGCTTTGCAAAAATAACAAAAAATGTTGGATGAATGCGATATCGCTGTTAATCATGAGATTTTTGTATTTTTTCTCTGTAGCCTGTAAGCTTTTGCAAACAGTGACCAACATTGACAATTTCATCTGTATAGTCGTGTTCTTATTTATTATGGAACATTTTTGTATTTTTTCTCTGTAGCCTGTAAGCTTTTGCAAACAGTGACCAACATTGACAATTTCATCTGTATAGTCGTGTTTTTATTTATTATGGTGTTCCGTTCGGTTCATTATGCATTCAAACATACATGTACAGTTCTCTGAATTGGATGAAGCATACAGCATGGATGAAGAAGGTAGGTAGGTATTCCATGAGAAAAATGGAGCTTAGAAAAAATAACATCGTGTTGATTTGTTTCATTGCATACCTTAGTCAACGCGTATTGCATAATATTATATTTAGAAAAATTAATAATTTGCTTTCCCGTGCTAGATGAAATACAATGAATAATTTAGTGACTTTTTACAACAAAACTAATAACTTATTTCCTTTGGTAAGAAAGGATTTCACAATTTAAGATATAACTTTACTTTAGATTCACTTTTAACTCGTATACGTTTCTCAGAGTTCAAAATTATGTCCGAAGTCCGAGTATGCCTTCCACATTAGTATATTTGTGCTATTAACCTGGACACAACTTCTAACTTTTTGCTATTTGGCACCTATTGCACCTGATTTTTTTCATTAAAAAAAATATGCTGGCGTCGAGATAAACTATGATGCGAAAAAATTTCAGACTAAGTTTTTATTAAAATGGCTTGTATCATGTCACCCATTTCAGCAGATTTTTCCTCCTGGTCTGTCTGCTTTATCATCAGCAGCATCATCAATACCACATAAACCATTCACTGTTTAATCTGCGGAAATTACTTCAATTGTTACTTTCCGAGAGTTTTTCGTGTTGATTTTGTTGCGTTTCATTAACGCATGATAGCGCATTTTTAACAGTTTCCCAGCAGGGTTTCCTCCACTTGTTAGTTTTTATTATGACTACAACTTTACAGTATGTCATGTTACTGTATGCAAACTCAATTGGCGTTTTTTGCCAATTTCAATTCGGAAAAGATAAAAAGAAACATTTAGTTACGTATTCATTCCCATATGTTCAGTCAATGACACTGACAATGTTACCTAAAGTGTTCTCTCGTGTTCGTCCATTGCCAGCCGTCATGTAATTTCTGCAGTTGGAGAAAATAAATGAATGATTGTGTACCATATGTAACTAGCTTGAGTCCCGAGTACACACTACAAACACACGCGAACACAAAGTAAGGTGGAGAGATGGATGGCTGTGAGGTGGAAAAAATGAAGATAGACACAACAATAAACACTCTGTATGTAGGTAGGTGTACAGGGAGAAGAAGAAGCCATAAAACACCACTGTGTGTGCAAAAGCAAATAATAAAAAAGCCAGTAACACGAATGACTGAATCATGTTTGCTGTCTTTTGGCTGTACTTCAGTTTACTTGTAAACGTAACTCCCCAGACTCGTGCAAAAACTGTAAAAAAATTTAATGTCTTTTCCTGTTGGAGCAACAATAAGATGAGCGTATCGACTATATATATACCTAAGTAATATATAATCCGTCGTCGTGATATCCGTCGTTTAGTAATGCCAGGTAATGTTTTAATGCGCAGTATTGTAATCAGCATGTCATGTCATCAATCCGCTACACTGGCTCAGGCATGTCTCGTAATAAGATAAATGCTGAGTTGATGTTTCGATTTACTAGCAGAAAAAGTACAAGCTCTCAACTGCCAAAACAATGTAATGGCAGAGGTGACGGTTTTTTGCCGTTTGTTTCTATTCACATCTACATAATATCTGCTAGACTCACTGATATTGTCGATGATGATCATGATGAAATGACGTGATGTTCTGCAAGAGTTCAACATTTTCCAGCGAAAATACTCCCCAGATGTTTGCAATTGCGACGCAAGACGTACATAATAATAATAGCAATAATAACGTTCTTCTTTTTCTCTTCACGGTAAGATTGCAAACATTTTGGCACACAGCAAAAATAATCATCATTCCTTGGTATCACCATCACCATCAGTTTTATCAGCCGCCGCCACGCAGCAGCCCTGATGGAGATCCCAGTGGTGGGTGATGGGTGCTGGGAACAAGAATGGGTTAACCTCTGATGAAAGGAAGCTCTCACTGTTAAAAGAGCTATTGTTTTAAGACAGACGCTGAGACGCAAATCTGATTATAAAGCCCATTGAGATTGCAAAAGTCTGAAACACAAGATACGCTCATTTTTAGCCTTGGCTTATTATGTGCAGACTTGTTGAACAGATTTGCAAATTTTTTTATCATCACCATCCATATCAGTTGGCCATCAGCCTGTTCCATGATGATCAAGTAAAATGACATGCTTGATTATATTTCCTGCCATATCGTTACTTGTTATTATTGAGTTTACTGTGTGTGCAATTGGGGATGTGATGCTGGGTGCAGTGTACTTGTAAAGATTACAGGGAAATAAAATTAATGTTGATTTGATGATTACATAGTGCTTCTAATAATGATAATGTTATGATGATAGTTGTTGCGGTTGTGGGGTGAGCGAAAAATAGACAAAATGATATAATCACGCGAGTCATCAAAATACATGAAAAAAAACAGTAACCAAGTAAGTGCCTGTGTATAGATAGATTATAAACTGGGTGTACCGTTTCTTTCGGCCGAAAGTTTTATTTGGCCAGACTTGTTGGCTCTCTCTCTCGTCGATGTGTGTGTCTGTCTGTCTGACTGGCTGGCGGGTTAGTAAACTGCCTTGTTTGTTTTTTCCTTTCCAACATAAATATTCATTGTCACTCTCTCCGGCTAAAGTGATGATGTGACTGACTTTGTAAAGATTTTACATGTAGTTGTCGCGTACCTAAAATTTCCAAATTGAGCCTGCCATCCTCCTGTGTAGCATTCAGGCGTGCATATTACAAACAAATATTTTTGCCCATCTCCATCATCATTCTGATCATCGCCACCACCACCGGCAAAGTTTGCGCAGACTTAAAGAAGAATGATGAGGCGTGATGGTGCAAAAGACTTGGGGACGACGTCGACGACTGCAAAACTGCATCATACATAATCATGATAGAAAGAGAGTTAAATGAACTGCAAAAAGGAATAAATATAAATGATGATGAACTGGACTGCTGAGAAGAGATGAATAGTGTAATGCATCTTATTATTTTGGCAACATGACTAAGATTACGTCATAGTCTCTTTTTTGCAAATAGAAAAAAAAGTTAAACAGTTAAACAGATAAAAAGCGGCGAGATGTTTAGCCAGAGCCAGAAATAAGTTTACCGACAGAGATTCTTTCTTAGTGGATGATGATGATGATGATGATGATGGTCATGGATTGGAAGAATATTCTCTGGGATGTTTAAAGCATCTGTGGGGTAGGTATAATGTAATGCCTTTTGTATTATCTCTCTCCTTTTTGATGATGATGACGAGGATGGTGATGTGATATGGAGATTTTAAGTTGAGACAGGACAAGACAAGGTACAAAAATGCAAAAAATGAAAGAGATGACATGCATAAAATATAAAATACAGTCAACCATGATCCCTATCTTCAATTTCTGCAGTTGCCGTACAATTTGTAATTGGGGCGGGGCCAAAATCAATCTCGGGGCAATTAGTAGGCTGGATATTCTTCAAACAAATTTGGGTAAACTTTAAGGTTGGGTTATCTTTCGACCCGGTACGGTTTGATGGGAGGCATGATGGTAATAATGATGACCGTTTTGATTATGGCGCTATACGATGTCGGAATTTAGGTAATCCCGCTATAACGTGTATAAGTAACTGAACAAGTGGCAAGTCATTTTATTTTGCCAGCTATTATATCAGTGTCCTGCTGATTTTTATGCCAAGAATGGTGCTCTTATAATAAGCTTTACAGCCGTACAGTCTGTTCCAAAGCCTCATCACATTTTTCTCTTTTTCTAAATAAAGACAAAATGATTACAACAACAAGGCAGACAGTGATGCATGGCAAGACACACGTAACCACAATAATGATGTCGAAATCAATTTAAAACCTTAAACTTGAGTGGAGGACAAAAGAAAGGACAAATTCATCATTTGTCTTTCTTTCCTCCCATTTTATGTCGAACAAAAAAACAAGCTTCCCACGATAATTTTCTTTACATTTTGTAGCACTCCAACATCAACATCATTACTCTTATCGTCAGCACAGGAACGAGAATTGCATAAGTCTATTTCTTTAATGCTGCGTGTTAAAATCATTAGCGATTGTGGCAAAAATGGTGCTGCTTCGTGGTTAAATTTTCCTTTTTTACACACATAAAGCCTTTACATTTTTTTGGGTAGAAGAAATGACGACTAAATTAAATCAAACACTGGCTCTCTGGCTGTTGATGATATGGAGAATCGCTTTTGACTAATAATTATACACATGTCAAGGTTATTCATTCATCTTTCCTGCCTGTAAAATATTACCCATGTCAGCAGCATTTCAGCAACAGGAAGGCAAAAATCTCTGAACAGGAAAAAAATGTGGACGGTTAAGATGTAACCACTTAAAACGAAAAAGGTTCCACCCCCTATTGGCATCGTGGAATCCAATCCTCCTGTCCGTCTGGGGTACAAAAACAATGATGAAATGATGAGGACGTTGTTGTTGTTGTTTGTGGGCTGTTTTGACAGAGATTTGATTTCACAATACAAATTTATCATAAAGCAATAATGATGACGATGACGATGATAATATATTCGAGTTACTTTTCATTATTCACAAGCAGAAAACCTTACACGAAGTCAATAATACATCGTCGTAGAGCACCTCATCATCATCGCCATCATCATTTTGATTGTTGTCGTCGTCCTCTGAACTAAAACGTTTTTGGGTCTTCTTAAAATGAATGGATGTTGAAGGTGATTATTAAATCCACAAAATCTACA
This sequence comes from Callyntrura guangdongensis, assembly GCA_027744295.1. Taxonomy (NCBI): domain Eukaryota; kingdom Metazoa; phylum Arthropoda; class Collembola; order Entomobryomorpha; family Paronellidae; genus Callyntrura; species Callyntrura guangdongensis. The sequence goes on from JAHZNB010001645.1 coordinate 7,924, forward strand.
AAGATGCCTTGATTGCACCTTGTTGTATGGCGTGGCGTGTCTATGCCTTCTTCATTTTCCGTTTGTAATCAAATTTCACGCAGAATTAAGACATTCTCAAGTCAGTCAATCATGCATGCACGATACATCCTCTCACACAAACACAACAACATACCCTCCTTAGACATGTAGAGCTTCTGTGTGTGTGTGTATTTGTTTCTCTCTTCTCTCCTCTGCTATTATATTACTGTATATGCAAATCTGTTTCTGTCACCCAGAAAATAATAACTCAATCTTTTAATCATCTTCAACAACCAACACAGCCTCGTCATTATTGTGAGATTTGTGAGGTGGTACTCTCTTCTCTCCTCTACTATTATATTACTGTATATGCAAATCTGTTTCTGTCACCCAGAAAATAATAACTCAATCTTTTAATCATCTTCAACAACCAACACAGCCTCGTCATTATTGTGAGATTTGTGAGGTGGTGGTGGTGGTGGTAGAGTATCATACGATCATTTTATCAAAAAACAGTGCAACCCCACAAACTGACGGAAATTTACATTGTGTGTGGTCCGGCTGCTGTATACTTAGGTGCTGCCTGTTAATACGCTTTATATACCGTACCCCCATCAATAAACACCTACGGAGGAAGAGAGAGAGAGAAAAAAAAAATCTTGCAGTGTCATTTGCAGGGGTTCTCTTTTCTTGCAGCGCACTTACAAAACTACAACCCAGCAACTGTAACAGTAGTTGTCTGGTTGTCTGTTTATATAGGAAGCTTACATTTAGGTGGTGGTCTATAACCATAACGTGATTTAAATGTACAAACAAATAGACACTCACGCAATTTTGTTGCTGACGCTGTTTGCTTTTGTTGTTCTCTAAAATATCAATGATCTCAGTTTTCCCTGCCTTGCTTGTTCCGTTTTTAACGAGCAGCATCATCAAAGAAGCAATAAAAAAATCAACTGCGAGTTTTTCAACGTCGTTAATAATGCTCCTATGTGGTGTTACAAACAGTGTGGTACTTGTTGTTGTTGGGATTATTATTATGTACGCTTTGAGAATTGAGACCTCATCACCATCATCATCATCATCACATAACACGCATCGTCTGTACTGGCCTGCCTGGTATTTGCCAGATTTGCAAATTACTGTTAGGTCGTTAACAAAATTATGTTCGGGTAAATTGTACATGTAGATTACTTGCGCGGGGTGGAGAATCTTCAGCAAACACACTATTTAACACAGAGGCTTTATCTTACAGCCATTTGTAGATGAGTAAACGAAGAAAGTTGAAAAATTCTAGTACATATTTTTTGATTCAAGTTAGGCCAACTTTATCAGAAATACCAATGCTGTGATAATATTTGCAAGGAACAGAGAAATTGTAGACCGTAGTACTCTCATGTTTTGTTTGCATCTGTATACATCGCGACTAGAAATTGCATTAAACAATCTCAGGTATATTTAAATGCTTTAATTTGTTTAAAATTAATAAAGGCTTCTAAAACGCTCAAATAAACCAGGCGGGTGGGTGTTGCTGGATAACTCGGAAGTAAATAAATAGTAATAGCTTGTCGCTCACGCATAACACTCGTGTCGCACCGATTGCATTCCAGTTCAACTTTGCAATCATTGCCATCTTTCAAAAAGATAGAAGGAGATGGGGAAAAAAAATTTCTATGTTCTTGTTCTCATTCGAAATTCTCACAGTACGAAATTCATTTTCATCTCCATCGAATCGTTGCAAAAATGTAAGTAGGTTCTCGTTGGCACTCCGTATTAGTATTATTACTCTGCGACTATTACCTCACGTCACACGCATGACAAAGATTGCAAGTTTAGGAGTGAAATGAATCAAGTACGAAAAGCATAAACATGCGAAATTTTTTAATGCTTAGCGGAGCACCCCTAAAAATTTCGATAACTGATTTATAAAATCTAATCTGTAAATAGAGTCGTCTCCACTGTACTACTCCACTGATCACAGGATATGTTTGCACTGAGAGATGCCGTAGCACTTGGAAGTAACATGGTAATTGCTTCACATATTTTACTATTATGATCTTGCCAAGTGTAATGAGGAGTCAAGAATCTTTTTATTACCAGGAATCTCGGGACGAGGAAAGTTTTTTTCTTCGTTTCCAATTCCCAATAATATTCATTTCTTCTTTCCAGTAGTAAATAGACTACTTTGTACTCTAGTTTTTTTCTACGGACGAATTTCGTTCGGTTACCATTTCCCCTTTCAGATCAGTAACACAAGCACCGTTACGCCATGTACCATTTTGTTGACATTCCAAAGGCTTGTTTTTCATAGGAAAAAATATAGTCATCTTTGAGGATAAAACTGCTTGTGTAAGCTAGGGATAAGGCATAAGAGACGTTTTTTGTTATTTTTCTTAGGAGTTTTTTCCGTTCAGCTTTGGCCATTATAACGGTGAATCTATTTTGTCACCAGAAGGGAGAGTCAGTTAAGCTGCAAGACTGCACGTGAAGAAGAGAAAGAGGGAAAGAGAGAGAGGGAATTATTCCACTCTACATTTATTTTTTCCATAAGTGAAGCGATATTAGTACAGGAAAAGAGAGAAATTCAGATTGACTCCATCATCCGCCTCCCCTCTTTCCCTATTTCTTGTGTGTGTCTGTCTACACATATATGTGTGTGTGCTGTCATACTTTGTTACAGTTAAACCAGCATGACTTTTATGTTTTTTCATCTTTCTATCTGTTTTGCTTACTCGATGATCATTCTTGTTGGCTTTTAGCTTGTTGTTGGACTCCAATAAATCAGACAATTTTTATGAATCACTCGCTTCCTTGCTCACATACGTGCACACACACATATAGTCTTTTTTGAGTCACTCCCTGAAATTGGTACATAAACCAATATGACATTTGCCTGTGGATAGCTATTACTGTTGCTTGTTTATAATTTTTTGCTTAGCTGTGTCTACTTCCCCAGAAAATATCACAAAAAAATCCCATTTCCCCCCTCTTCTTCTACTTTCGTCCTCCTTCACAAAAACAAAGTGGTTTTGATGCACTTTTCCAAAAAGAAAAAAACGAGCAATCGTACATGTGTATGTCTTGTGATCTTTCCTCGGCATCAGGAAAAATCCGTTTTATTATGGGACAGAGTCATAGCGATGAAAACACGCTTTTCTCCAATTCTCCTAGGAAAATGCCCTAGTCTGGTGAAGGCTTCACACGGAAAGACATGTATAATGAACAGACCCTTATCTGTGTTTCTTTAATAGATCACACGTCTCAGTAAATTACCATATTTCATACAAAAATATTTACCATTTACGCAAAAAAGCACACACACACGCACCTCATTGCTCATCTTGTTCTCTGACGTGTGTGTGTGCGTAGTACATTTATACTTTCTTGCACTTGTGTCATCTTCCTCTTGTGCTCTCCTAACCCAGCATTTTATCCTTTTCAGGCTTCCCACTAATCTTACTTTTTCTCAACTTGTGACACTGTATTTTTAAGTGGTTAAAGGAAAAAATACCAACCAAAGCAGCTAGAAACTAAGAGCGTTCCCACATCACACAGTGTACATTTGTATCGTTTCAGCTCTACTTTAACATAATAATATGGCGCAACGCTCAAACCATAATTCATCTTCATAATTTTAAGTAGTGGAGTTGTAGCTGAATTGGTGGCAAATGGAAAGAAACTGAAAAAATTATAACAAACGACTAGAGTAGAGTAGAGTAGAACTACAACGCCACACTACTATTCTGGATTACATTGTATAGTACTTCATAATAAGATTATGAACACTCACCTAGCCCCTTGGCCCTAAACTAACCCTAGAATGAATAAATAAGATTCACTAGTGTATGCGCATTTGAAGAATGTTTAATACTTGATTTTCGTGCAAATGGAGTTTCTTAGTATTTTTCTAGTATTTTTCATCAATTTCATCTCCTTTACGCCAAAGCATTTATTTTTCTAGGTTGCTGGTTTTCTGGTGCTGTTTTATGTAGAAATAATAAAATCCTCTTTTACAGCTCTTATTACTGACGCTGCCGCCGCTCAATTACCTAAACATAGGCAATAAATTAGCAGAAAAAAATTATTTCTATCTCTGTCTTTCCTGTGTATTTCATACAGTTCCAGACACCACAAACAAACTGAGCCGAATTCATGGTGTCACCAGAACTTTTTAACATTTCTCACGTAAAAATCCTTTTAAGGCTTAAAAAATGTTAAAAAGAAAAGAAAAGCAAACGCCGATGTTGTGAAACGATAAAGGGGAAAATATACACAGATATCTAATACCTAACTAAAATATACATTCTATAAATATAACGTAAACTGTGAATGTCACGCAGAGTAGACCAGGCCAAAAGTGGGTAGTCCCAGTTCCAGCATACCTATTTTTTCAAAAAAATGGGAGTGTTTTGTGCATGTGCATGTTACAGGAAACAAACAAGGAATAAATGAAAATTGGGACTGCTTTTCCTCTTTCCGCCTTTACGCACGTTTTGTACGTGTACATTATTATTACGCTCTTGCATTCTCACTCTCTCCCTCTCTCACACACAAACACACTTATTACGATTATGTTTTGTGTGATTTTGATATTTTTTCTTTTTAGGGTTCAAATGGAGCGAAAAAGTGAAATGACTGGATTTAAAAAAAAACAAGGCGACGAGTCACACTCGATTAGCAGCAGCCGTGATATGACCAAATGTTTCGTGTAGTGACATGTCGGATAATCCATATTTTTTTCCTTTTCGTAACTCCTTTTTTTCTTCTTGACTGACATTGCATTGCCTTGAAGGAGGATAAAATGAAGTGACTACTAAACTCCCAAGTATGATAAAGCGCACGGTGTGGGAGGTTGATCCAAACTGGCTTTTTTGGTTTTCCCCGAAGATCAACAACGAGCGCAGTGAAGAAAAAAGGTTTATCTAGAGCAGTGTAGCATCAAAAAGGGAAACTTCTGCTTTGGTAGACCTTCTCTAAGTTTGCAATATTGTTTAATGAGATTAAACCGAAACAGACGAAACCACGGCCGTTATCATATTAAGAAAAACAAGTCGAATGACTTGCCTTGGCATACATTAAAGGGCATTTAATTAATCATAGGCGGTACATATAAAGTATAAAATTTCATGTGTAACCTATTACGTAGACACGAAGAGTTTGGTTTTGTTTTCTAGGAAAACAAATGTGCGCCAGCAGAGCAGTAAAATATGCCGTAATAGGAAATGGGACGGTCCTCATTAATTTCTGGGGAAATGAATAGTTAAAAAATCAATTTTAATCAGTTGTTTGGTCATTTTAAATGGGCACCACAGTCCAGACCGGTTCAAAGTTCAGAGCTGCGATATGTGCCAGCAATGGCGGTGGTGGTGGTGTAAAATGGTAGCCTTATATGAAGTATCGATGGACGCCGTGTTCGTCCCATAAAGGTAAAATGAATGGATTATAAGATGGGAATTAGAGATGGACAGGTTAGATTTTTTTAGCAGTAGTGGGAGCGTTCAGTTGGATACAATTAGTCATTTGTCAATGTGTCTGAAAAAAGCGGAGCCGACACCAAACAACAAGCCCGCTAACAAAACGAACAGCAGCAGTTGATCGTATTTTCTAGTGAAATGGGCTATTAAAGAGAAAAGAGAATTAGAGAAGGAAACGAGAAGCGTATCTCGTTTCAACTCCACGGCTTTTTGATAGGATCACACATCACAAAAGAATATATCGTTGAGTGACTGAATGCCCTGTTGTTGTTATCGATATCGATCCTGTCGCGGCACTGCTGCTGCTGCTTTTGCTGCCAGTCATTCAATTCACAACAACGATGTGCCAGTGACCGACGACGGAAACATTTAAGCGGTCACTAGAGAAGAAATGAAATAAAGCCATTGTCAATATTGTCATTCCTGCTGCTGTTGCAGTTCTTTTTCCACGAGGCGGCTTTTAAAAGCTTGATTGGATTGCTTTAACTAATTTATGTGTCACTCTACTTGCCATTCCCTGTAGCCACTGTGGCGATGCATTTTTCAAGCTCAATTTCCACATCACCGGGTTAGTTTACAGTCGGAGCGATGTTTAACTTACGAATTTTGAAATTTCAATTAGTTTAAGTGAATACACAAGACTGTATATCCCGGAGGGAAAAAACCAACTTTCCGATCTATCAACCCCCAACAGTGTCTCGTACTCTGAGAGAGGCAGCCAGGTCACTGACGATTTGGAAACAGAGAGATCCTAATCATGCAGCCAAAGCGCGCTTCATCACATCTCATCTTGAATCGCAGCAAAGATCAATCACAGAAACGTGCTTGGGTTTTGTTTTAAAAGTAAACAAAAAACAGAGAGACACACAAGGAGGGGGAGAGTACGAGAAATAACAAGACACTCAATGAATTGTCTATATACACACAGACCATTTGTATCGAGAAAAAAAGATAAGGAAGGCGCAGAATGAGATAGAGAGACACAGGGAGAGGAGAAAAAAACAATTTGTTTTCCTTTGATCTACTGACTCTTCCTCCACGTCTTTCTTCTTACAACGCGAGAAAAGTTGAGAAGAGCACGCTTCTCTTCATATCGTTTGCACTTGTTGTTGTAACGTTTTTTTTACACACAGATAGAGATGATAGGGTAGGACTTTCTTACTGAATGGGGATTACTTTTCGCCTTGGTATATAATAATAAGTAACCCCCAAAAAAATCATTCTACATGCACGATTTTTTGTACGTGTGTTACATACACATGGACTGCATTTTAAAGAAAAACCCACCTAGTAGGGAAATTTACAGCAATAGTAATCTAGGTGGTATGTATTTCTGTGTGTATGTCTTTTTTACCCTGCTTCGCATTAAGTACTGGGACGTGAGTACACAAATTGTAATAATTTTTAGGAAAATAAAGAGGCGACGACGACAAGTCAACAGATAATTCATCTTGTGATGATGATAACGTTTGCGTAAAAGCACGTATTATATTATGCGTAACAAACAACACTAGCACACTTTTTTATAGATCTGTGTTATTGTGATGGACCATATATTTTTTTTACCTTGCTATAATACACGTTGGAATAGGGTGAAGGAATGAAGGTGGAGACGTTCACTGTGGAGAATAATGTGAAGCTTGGAGTGAACGCACATTTCTACAGCTTTGCTTGCTTGCCTGTATTATCTGTACTATCAGCACATTAGTCTAAAACGTTTGCGTAAAAGCACGTATTATATTATGCGTAACAAACAACACTAGCACACTTTTTTTTTAGATCTGTGTGTTATTGTGACGGACCATATATTTTTTTACCTTGCTATAATACACGGTGGAATAGGGTGAAGGAATGAAGGTGGAGACGTTCACTGTGGAGAATAATGTGAAGCTTGGAGTGAACGCACATTTTTACAGCTTTGCTTGCTTGCCTGTATTATCTGTACTATCAGCACATTAGTCTAAACGGATTAACTTGGATATTTTCTGGATAATGTGTTGACTGATAAATAATGAAAGGCAAATGTGCGTACAGGGAAAAAGGGAGGTGGTGGAAAGGATGGATGGAGAGGATGATGATGAGTAGTGGAGACAAAATACGATTGTAAATACAAATTGAGGAGTGAAAACGTAAAAAAAAACGTGAGTGATCTTGAATTACGTTGGTATTCCACTTCCACCCAGTTTTCCATTTAGGAAAAAAATAAATGGTTAACTGGAGTAGGTAGTTCTTGTGAATGAAGTTCCATTTTACAGTAATGTCAGTTTTTTGCCGGATAGATATTTTGACGTAAAATTATACATCCAGGAACATATACATCACCACTTACATGATCACCTTCAAGTTAACCTTTCATACGTGCTGGACTAAAACTATGTAAAGAAAACGTTATGTACTCCGAAGTCTAACAATTTAGTCCAACAAGCAATGCACATAAAGGTGGCATGTTAACTAACGCTAAAAAATAAATTCGATCATTTCCTTTCGCCAGCTCCCTAGTGAAATAGTGCAATCTACAGAAACATAATGTGACTACCTTACAAACAACTAAATGCCATTAAAATAAATAGTGTAAAGCGTCACCTCTCTTCACTCTGCTGCCTGTCTACTTGACAGTTTGGCTGCTGAAAAAGGATATCAGTTGACATACTAGATTTCCTAAATAGTTCAGCGACCATCACCATCATCGTCGTCGTCATTGTCATCATTCCTGTTTCTCTTGTTTACTACCCTTTTTCGATTGCCTGTGTGAATGTCTCTGTCTACACGCAGAGCCGATGATGATAAATGCAAGTGAGTAGAGAGCAGAGAGAGAAACTGAAGAGGCTCGTTAGTCCCCACACAGCATTTCACACACAGTGTCCAGTTTAATGATTCCGTGTGTTGGCGATAAGCACATTTTACAGGAAAAGTCGTGCACTTAAGCACCATTCATAAAATTGATACTTCATGAAATTGGAGAGCACACACGGAGCGGCTTTGATTCTGATATGTAATATCATCGTTACAAAAACCAACTTGTTTATTTATTTATTTACTTATTTATTTACGTACTCTTTATCAAATCTCCCTCGTTTTCGGTCACTTTCCATTGAAAATAATCTCCTCTTGAGCGTCTCCAGAGTCTGGGATCTATCATCTAGCATAAACGTCAAGAGCGCACATAGACAAACACAATTTCATGTTTTATTTATCGTTTTTCATGTAATCTGCTATGTATATTAGGCTACAGAGATAAAAGTCGATTAATCTCTTCCGAGTGAAATTACTACCTAATACGCTTTTTTGTCGTTCTTAATGACCACGCTCATTCCAGCAGTTTGACCTTTGCCTTGAATCTTGAACCGATTTTTTTCTTCTCTTTTTTGATGACTTGCATTAAAAAGTGACCACCTCCTATTTTTTTCATAAAAAATTCATTTGCACTTATGCAGTCGCTGTCGAATGTCGAATCTGTTTAGCGAAGTAACCAGCGCTGTATTATTATTATGGTGATATATCGCCCTAAAATTACGGCTGTTGTGTGCGTGATTACTGATCTTGATGTCGTTGTTGCCTGCCACTCATTCCAGCGCGTTTCTAGTGGGCAGTTGGTGAGCAGCAGTGAAATCGTTTTAATACTCATTTTGTTTACTTCTCTTTATACTATTCCCAATATGACCATGTGCTCCATATAAAAAAAT
>JAHZNB010001646.1:0-13900 GCA_027744295.1 Callyntrura guangdongensis
ATGTACACTGCCTATGCCAAAAGATTCTCCAACTCCAAAAGGCGTTTTTACGCCTGATGACGATGTTGAATTCTTTTCTTGAATTTTCGTTCCCTTATTGTCTGGTGTTGTGCCAGGTGACGGAGATGTCTTATTTTCATTGTCATCGTCACTTTTGTCCTTCTCAGCGGTATCATTATCGCTTATTTTATTACCACCTGCTGCCCCAGCTTTTTTGGTGGTGGTCGAGGTAGGAACAATAGTAGTGGGACCACTGCTGCTGCCAACATTTTGTTCTTGTTGCTGTTTCTTTTGCTCTTCTTCACTAATTTCATTTTCCTCCAAGCTCCCAAAACCTTGGCTTCCATCACCACTGTTATTCCTCCTCGTCACTGTTGTTGTCACTGGGCTTCCGGTTGTGGTTGAGGCCACTGTCGAAGGTGTCATTGGTGTAGTGGTTGCGGTAGTATCCTCAGGTTTGGAATCTGGTCGAGTTCCAAGTGGAGGGTATATGTCAACATCAAGAGACGTTGGATTTGCCCCCTCTTGCTCGATTGTTATAGGTATCTTGGATGAAGAAGACTTTGTCAGATTCTGCAAGTCATCCCAAAACTGTGATGGGGTTGGACTTGGGGTAAAAAATTGACCGTCATAAACCGTTGTGTGAGTACTCTCATCAGTCGTTGTGCTAGAAGTGGTCCCGTTAGTATTCACTTCCGGGCTGTGACCACGTTCTTGTTCCGTTGACTGGTCTTCCTCACCCTCAACATGATGGTGATGATGATCACTTGCCGGATGAGGTTCTGCATCGTCGTGATGATGCATGTGGTCATCGTGATTCATCATATCTGGATAATAGCTGTGCATGCTGTCATCGTGATGGTCAGGGAAGGAGTAAGAATACATTGTTGACGTGGTAAACTCATACGAGCTGGAGGTATAATGGGGGTGCTCGACCTGAGTGAAGTACACACTCTTAATATTCTTCGATGTGATGACTGGCGTGGGCTGGATTGCATCTGCTACCACGGGCGTCTTTTGAGGTTTTCCCGCGTCATCATGATCATTCCCTTGTTTACTCAAATGACGCTCACCTTCTTGGCCGTGGTCATTGCCTCGGTGAGAATCTTCGTGGGGTTGGTGGCTGTCAGAGTGGGATGACTGTATTCCCTCTTGAGACGCTCCATGATGCGAATCTGTACTCAGTTGCACATTTTCCACTGGTGGTACCGAGTGACTAACAATAGCCGGTCCTTGACTAGCCTCAAATGTTGCTTCAGTTGTGGGGCTGGTAGCCGCAGATGAGGGAAGAGCAGGTGTGGGTTGCAAATTTTGGTGAATGCTCTGCTGTGCAGAGTTATTATCTCTTTTCTCAACACCTGTTTCTTCATTACCATCATCAAATTCATGACCATTATTATTGCTGTTAATAATACTCTGTGATGATAAAGCAATCTCTGCGGTAGCGGTTGGCACAATATGTGGAGTTGTTTTGACCACAGTGTGTGTCACAGTTACCGTTACAGGACTGACAATACTAATGATATCAGGATGAGAATCAGATTTTATATGTAAATTTCCGCCGCTACCACCACCCATTCCGGGCTCCACGCTTCGTGAGCTAATCTCTGAGTAGTAATCACGATACCGGTTGTCATCTTCCTTTTTCCCAGAGCCTTTTCCCGTTGCCGGCTCTCCTTCCTCGCTTTGCAGAATTTCATGTCGGGTTGCGGAGCGAACTCCCATTGGGATCGGATATGGTGTTGGATTTTCTAAGGAGTAGTATTCCGTTGTGGCTTCTAAGTCCCCATCTTCCTCCTCGTCATCCCCGTATGAATCCCGGGTAATGCCAAATTCCTCTTTAAACACCCGTCTTGAGGAAAACATGGGGGATTCTGTGTATCCTTCGTGGATATTGGACGGTCTAATTACGTGTTGCACATGTCTGTAATCTGTCGCCCCAGAAGCCGCCTCCGCCATTAACCTGTTTGTATCGTTGTCCCTTTTCTCTTCTCCCATATCTCCCGCCGTGGCGGATGCCGTAGGGAGAACAAATGTTGGTGTAGTTGGCGCTACCACAAAATCCTCTGTAGGTCGCACTACTGGAGTGGATACTCGACGTGAAGTCATTTTCACCCTTCTCTTGTATGGTGGTGTAGGTAGCGCATTACTGCCAACCGGTTTATTACTCTCTTCCTCTCCAGCTCCAGCCAAAGTGGCAGTTTCATCCGTAGCCACCAGGCCACTACCAGCAGCCGAGTTCTCACTCAGGTTGTTTACATGTACAGAGTCATCACGATCCCGGATAATGATGGGCTTGGGACGCTTCACTTTCCCATAGTTTGACGTTCCAAAGCCCAGAATGGCTCGACTAGAGGAAAGTGGTGCTGAGCCATTATTTTCCGTACCGGAAACAGAGGCTGATGAACTTTGTGGCTGGGCTGCTTCTGCTACATTTTGATGGGCTTCACTACTGCTGCTTGTGTTTCTTGCTGTGGCTTCGATTTCGTCGTAATCATCCTGACTAGCATTTACAAGACTGTTGGACTCTGTAGTGGCAGACACTCCTGCAGTAGTAGAGGGAGAGAGCAATGAGGAGTCGGATAAACTGGGCGACGACAGTGGCGCTGCTACCGTGGTCAACTCGGCATTGTCTCCCTCTCCGCCTCCACTGGGCAGGGTGGAGGTGAGAATAGAATTGCCGTAAATTGAGGATAACGATGCGCCTGCTGTGGTGGTGGTATTGCCTCTTCCAAAAGGGATTTTCTTGCGCTTAATAATCCTATTGTGAAGATTATTGTTATGATTATTGTTAGTGTTATAATTATTTATCACAGATGCGGTGGGACGAGCACGGAGTAATTGCTGCGGAGTTTCTGGGTTCTGCTTCTGCTGTTGAGCGGCATGGCCGTAATTACTCCTTGATTGAAATGAGCTACCATTTAAGTTGAACCTACTGCTGCTATTAGTATTATCGCTGCTATTATTATGAACAGTGCTAATGTTGCTATTTATGTTGCGACTGTTGTTGTTTTTTGTGTTATTAATAAGACGCTGGTCTGGCTCTATCACTGCCTCCCTGGCGCTGTTATCCTTATTTCTATTACCACTACCACTGGTTGTGCTCCCTGTACTGCTATCATTATCATTACTGCTAGCGCTAATACTACTATTACTATTTGTTGTGGGAGCTTTGATTGTTGTGGTTGACGCTGTAATTGCATTTAATTCACTTTTCGCACTCAGGCCTCGTGTGCCTAAGCGTCCATTTCCCACTCGATTCCCTCCTCCACCACCACCCCTATTCAATTTATTCGACAGTTGTGACGAAAATGAAAATGCTTGTGGATTTGTGGTGGGCGCTGGGCGCAGCAGAGAGGCGAAAGTAGTTGCCCCCACGGACTCATTTGTCTCCAATTCATCATGTTCCTCCTCAGGAGGGAATATAGTGTCCCCACCAATCTCCCCACGAACGGCCTCGCTGTCACCTTCATTAGTGGTGATGTTGCTATTGTTCTCTGCTGCTGTGTCTTCATCTCCCGAGGAAAAGTAGGTATCACTCTCATCCTTGTCTAAACTGCTGACCGAATCGGCAACATCGTCATTCCCAAGAGAGTTTGTCGAAACTGAAGTGCCTTCTTCTTCCTCTCCCCCGTCATCCCCGTTCCCTCGGCCCTGGCGACTTGTGGTGCTAGGCAATTCATTATCTTTGCTTTGCTCAGCTGTTGTTTCTGTGGATGATAATGATAGTGATTGTTGTTCGCCATCACCTTCTTTTGATTCGGTGGTGGCGACGCTGATTGTGGTGGTGTTTACCCCGATCCCGTTTTTCTGCGGTTTTTCTTTTGCGCCTTCGCCTCCACCACCAAGCTCTGTTGAATATGTGGACGCTTTTGTGATAAATTTGGGAGCATCGTCATCATTTTGACTTGACGACTCACCCACAACAATACTACTATGGCGTTTCGTTAATGGAGATGAGGATGAGCTAACAGCAGATTCTTGTGACGGGGATAAATTACTTTGCAAAGCGGCTGCTGTTGTTGTCGTTGTTGATATTGTTGTTAGCTCATCCACTTGACTGGCAAGCTGAGGACTTAGCGTCGATTCAGAGATTTCGGATTGCAAAAATGATGCAATGGTTGTTTCAGGCTCAGCAGTAGCGCCACCGTCGTTCAAGACAGAATTGGCAACTGGTGTCGCTGCTGTGGTAGATGTTGTTGTCCCATTTAGTTGTAAACCTGTGGTTAATGAAATAGGTGCTAAAAGTGGCCCAAACAGAAGCGCCGTGACAAGGGATTGGATGGTCACGGTAGCCATCCATGCCATCTTGGCTGTAAAGATAAAAGAAGACGATAAATGTAGAGAAGAAGCTTCGCACAATAATAATAAACCAAGTACATTTTTTCATTTTTCATCTTCATCGTCGTTATCATCATCATCATCAGCATCGTCATGTGTTTATCAAAACTATTTTTTTCGCAGGAGGAGCTGTCATTTATAAATATATTCTTGCGGAATACATTTTTGCGTTTTGTTTCTTGAAGTGCAAACCACCAAGAAATGTATGTATATAAATTTATATGAGATTTGGTTCGTTGATTTCTAGCGGTTTTCGTTCATTTTTTGAAGTGCTATCAACATTATAAAAAAGCGTACAAAGAAACAATCCTTTTCTTTCTTGCTGCTTGTAAACCCTATTATTTATAATTTGCAAAAAATATTTTTAAAAAATCAAAATATCCCTTTATGAATAAATAAACCGCTACGTGAGTGGGAGTCGTTGTCGTCGTCGGCGGCACTGTTTACTTTACAAAAATCCTTCATTTTGGATAGCTATAAACACCAAAACTTCTTTTGTGTACTCCCGAAATGCGAAAAATGAAGAAGGTGTTACTTGCTAATTAGTGGTGATTCTTCCTCTCAAAATTGGCGGCTCTGTTAAGCCAGGGCGGGATTTCAAACCGTCTTTCACGAAAAATTCCTTTCTTTCCTTCTTTCTATCCCTCCCCTCCTCCTTTGCTCTAGCTTGCTTAGGTAAACATAACTTGTTTATGTGGATATACATCTCTAATCGCCAAAAAAGTGCATTTTAGTGGGTTAACAGTTTCCTTAAAAGTAAAACACATAACGCCATTTTTTCTTAAATAAATTGCCTCTCTCTCCGAGGCGATTTGCTTCGTGCTGCACGAAGTATTTCTCTACAGTTTTCTTTTTTTTTACCCTCATTACAGCATTCAATCGGAGGAATAACCAGCCCTTTTTAAAAGAGGTTAGTAGTAAGTAAGCTCCTGTTACACATATACTACGTTGGACAGCTTGAAAAAATTTCGAACAATAGGAAGCCCTATTTTTAACACCCGTGCGTAGCTTTCTGTAAGTATTACAATCACACTACTCACTACTGGATACTCTTCAAGTATGCCACGTCACAGTCATACGTGTGATAACGAATCTTGACAGCTTGTCTTATTTGTACTTACCCAATTATTACAAGTCAGTAATTCTATACGAGTTTATATGACAGATTACTCTTTGTGTACATTATTGTCAGCAGCTTCTGATCTAAGCGCCTTCCACAACGCGAACGAATGGGCTTGCATCTTTACAAACTGACGAAATGTAATAATCTTGAAAAGAAAACAAGTAAGCTTGCAATTTTTTTACAAGTTTGTCAAACAGGTGTGGTTTGTAATGTGTTGTTATTGCTAAAAATCGTACATGTCTTCCGGTTTTGCCTAGTGCAACCTCGTTGGGCTTTTCAAAGTTTAAAAGGCTATTAGCTATAATACATCATCGTATTAGACACGTTAACAATTTGTAAGTACAATATAAGTAGGTAGAGAATACCATAGACAACTTTATTTTTTTAGAAAATTCTTTAACAGAATTATAAACGCATTTGCTAGGATTTTTTTTATTATTTTCCCACCTCCTTTTAAAATGCATTATTAACTAATAAGACTTCACTACTATCACTTCTGTTTTGTAGCCAACGCGGTGGTGTAATTTTTAGGTAAAACTTGATACGATGCATTTTAATCATTTCAAAGTCCTTTATTCCGATTTCCAATCTACCGTCGTCAATAATACTAAAAGTGTCAATAGACGGATTTGTGGTGCGCAATAATTTCCTCCTACTTTCTAACTTTCCACATGAATGCTACATTGAACAAACAGTATACCAAATTACATTAAAACTGTATCTGCTGTCCAAATAGCAAGTAGCATTGCATTACTACTACTCAGACACTTTGCTTTATTATTTGCCACTCTAATTTTAATATACTTCAGATATTTACGAATTCCATGTATTGCAGTTTGCATTACTATATTCGTATAATATTCTCTGTCCCTCTTTCTGAGAAGGCGTTACCACTTTGCCTGTACAAAAAAACTGCCATCAATTTAGCTGCCACACATTTGTTACTAATTAGCATAATATTTGCATCAAAATTAACTCCTGTCAACAGGGATTTTGTGGGTCATGTCATAAACAGCTATACTCTCTACAAACTCTGTACCACTACTACATTTTAACCAAACTGTTGGTACGCCATTTTCCACAGCAGCAGTCCGCTGGCCTACTAGTAGAAAGAAAATCGAACAATAAAAAAAGACGCAATTAATAATAGTAATCCCGTTGGTACTTCAGCGCTGCGTAGCTTACCTAGTCATTATTAGGCTAGTTAGGAGACTAATCATGCAAATTGCAAAAGTAGGGGTTTATCGTTTATCTGAGTGACGAGTGATTTACTGTCAAAAGTCTGGCAAAATCGCAACGATACCCGGCCTCCATCCAACATTTATACCTAGAAGATACTTACATATATTCTCAACTTATCATATGAATCATGCCACCACTTGACAAACATACTCTAAACAGTGGAATCAAACGTAACAACGTAAGCACGTGAGTATTTACTCAAGAACTAAATGATGTTTACCTTACTTGGTTGTTGACTGTCACAAAAATGTCACTGTGTCACCTAGATTTTTTTAGCTGGTGGTAACAACGGCATTATTACCGATACCGACAAACATAACGGAATTTCCCTTTCCTGTTCCACTATTAAAAAAGCTTTCCATCAATTTTGTCTTTGTGGTTAAAATAGTTGATACAAAAATTATGAGCCGAGAATAATAATGTAGGTAAATATTACACGTATTTCCCATTTTTACTTCAGTTTTACATCATCATTCTCATAATGACGTTTTTCAGGATTAACATTCCGTTTCAGTTTCAAAAAGAATTATCGTAACAGCAAGCAGTCTCTTTTGTCATAAAACCTCGAAAGTAAATGTTCCGTGTGATGCAATATTAGAAACGTGTGTGTGTGCGTGTGTATTCGCCTATTTATGAAAAAACCATAAACCGCGCGTACGCGTCTAACCCTATTCTCTCTGACTGACTTCCCTTTCATTAGTACCATTGCACCAAAACTCATTAAACCTTAATTATCATTAAATTGCACCATCAAAATCGTAACTTGTCTTTGTCAAATGTTATATCCTAACTATTTACTTTATACGCACCCATTTTTTTCCTATTCAAACAACAATGGATTTTTTTGGCAGCTTGAAGCAAAGTTAATAGACAATCAACATTTCACTTTCAATTTTTTTTTATTTCTTCGTCGTTACTCAACCCTCACGCACATAACAAATCTTCAATTGCCACGTAATTTTACATTTCAAACGCAAAAGTCACGGATTTCAATCTCTGCAACAGCTATACAGCTTTTTTAGTTTATTATGGTAAAGCGTACACAATTTTTTGGCATTTTTATGAACGCAAAGTCTATCCAAACAACATTTTCTCTCATTGAATGTGCGTATCACATTGGCAGAGAGACACGACGGTAAGGAATGCACACATAAACACAAGTATGCAAACTCAAAGACGATGTTTTAAAAAATGACGACGACGGTGGCAATGATGATGATTATGATGATGATCATGAAATGAATGAATGGCTTACGTGAAACTAGCGGCTTTCTCATTTTGATTAAGATTCTTATCAGGTGACGAACGACTCTTCAAACTGTAATTTAGTAACGCTGATGATGATGATGTCGTTGATATTAGTCGTGTCAGCCCTTAAGACGAAGAGGAACAGGGCTGCACTTTTCGCTTCATTCTTCTTCAGTCAGACCTCTCGTATAATATATCCCCTGGGCTTGTAGTAGCAGTAGGTATTCTTACGGAGTATTTTTTACGTGTGGTTTTAGATGATTGTGGTGGGCTTTTGTGTGTGTGTGTATGCGTGAGTGTGTTTATAGTAATTGCGAAGCTCTCTTATTGTTTGATCATTAAAATTATTGTGACTACCACTCAACCTTCCCAAACAAGACTTTTGCCCGATTGATGCCTTGACAAGTCACTTTATTTCTTTCTTCGTTTCTTCTTGCACCACAAAAGAATGATTAGTGCTGCTGTTCTATAAGACTATAAATAATTCTGGTAGAGATGATCTTTCAATATTGATGAGTTAATAAATTAACACGCGCAGCAGTCACTAAGTCACTTCACTCACACCTCACGTCAACCTATACACACTTATTTTTTAAACAGGAAAATATTTTTGTCTTATAAATTTAATAGTCTTGCAGTCTTTACATATTTTTTATCAACGACGGGAAAAAACGCTAACAAAGACACAAACCCTCATACATGCAAAGTTTGCGTTGTTGTTGCTGTTCCTCCAAAAAATCTGTCATTTATCTTTATTTACAAACGAAGAGTGTTTTTTTGTGTGCCAATAACACATTCCATCGTTGCTGTTATTGTCGTCGTCGTAGGTTATGGCTATTTACGAGACAAAACATTTATAATCCTTTGTTTCTTTTTGCATTCACCCATTCTCTTCATATTGTTTCGGTTGTGTTGTAACTGTAACTAACATTGCCGTAGTAGAAGTTGTTGTAGGCACTGCTGAATACATTGTCGTCTCTGTTTAATAATCAAACAAAGAAACCAAAACTCCTCAAGTGAATTCCATCTTTGATTCATTTATCGAGAAAAGAGTGAGAAAAACACACATACATCCCCACTAAAATTTATTCACGTTTCACGACGACAAAGACAAAACACAAACCACGCTGGGGTATTTTTTTCTTTGTTGCAAGAAAAAATCATTTATTTATGTAACATAGAACATCATCACAAAAAAATGTAGCAAAGTTACGCAACACTCACACTACCCAAAAGGCTTGCAAAACACAGCCGCGCGTCTTCAATATATTCTTCAGTTATGTTAAAAGAGAGAAAAAAATGTAACATTCACTTTTCTTCATCAACAGCTCGTCTGATCATTATTTATGCAGGGAATGCTATTCAAATGCACTCTTTGGATATTCTCGCATTAATTGCCCTAAAAAACAATCATAAACAGCAACTGCTTCACCGGCTCTCCATGTAATTGTTCTTTTAATCGTTTTCTGCTTCGTCTCGTTAAAACGACTCATTTAATTCCCCAAAACAATGAAAAATGAAGAAAAAAATCTGCAGTCCTTCCTTGTTCTTCACGTGTGAGTGTGTCTCTGCTGTGTGGCGTTTAGTCAACCAGCTCATCGGTAACGTAAAAATTGATCATGCACTCAAGCGACCAGCCTTGTCTTCCCTGTTGATGCTACTGCAGCACTTTTCTCTCATTTAACTGATGATAATAATAACCGTCTATGTTGCTGTGGATGAAGTTGATAACAATAATAATATGTTCATGGTAATGACGACGACGAGCAGAAAGAGAAATAGAGATGATGATGATGATGACTGGTTTGCAGAAGAGTAGGCTTGCAAATGAGAGGACGACGACGAAAAATTATGAGATGATTACCAGTAGTCTTGTTTGTGTCGTTTTGTCGCGTTTGTTATTCTCTATTTCATTGTATTCCTGTATGTGTGTGGTGTAACCTGAAAGAAAAGAACGAAACCATTCATTTACGAACAACGCACTCAACTGTTTATAAATTGTCATCCTTATGAATATTGAATACACCAATACCACACACAACGTATATAACACGTTGTTTTGCTATTTTTTCAGACTGTTTGTTAGATCCAAAAATATGGTACCCATCTTTTTTTCCTACCCACCACCACCAACCACCAGCGTCAGCGTACTGCCAGGTACATTACAGATATATATTATTTGTACCGCACAATTTTATATGCATCCTTCATTAAAATATTTAATATGTTTTTTTGTTATTTATTACACCATTGCCATTGCATACAGGCAAAGCTGTTCACTTTCTTATTTATGTACGTTACCTGCTGTGTTAAATTATTAACCATCAGAGTTTAACTATATATTACAATAGAAGCAACAAAATGTTAACTGTAACTGGCTTTACGTACACNGAGTACCCGAAAAAAATGCCTATTTTCTTCCTCGTCAGCGTCGTCAGTTTTAGGTGTGATGAAGATGTGGCGTGTCTTGTAGTGATGTATAAAAAATGTAAATGATTTTTACCAATGCCGCCGAATTAGCAGAGATTTTTTTTATTCGTATTATTCACCGTACAATAATTTTTGCGGTTTTCACGTGTATACGTAACGTAATTATTATTTAAAGTGCGTTCCTACTTCCGCTGTCCCGTTACACACAGTGCTACTTTAAGTCTTTTCAGTTATGAGAAGCGAAACAAAGGGAAAAACGCAAAAAACGTGATAAAATAATATGCGTGTGCTCATATTTTTGTGTAGAAACATTTTTCTAGAGCCACAGCGGTAAATCATTTAAAATAATATTTTCATGGTTTTCTTTGTTCAAAAAGAAGAGAGGAAAAAAAAACAAGATCAGTGCGCGCAAGTAATGCTAGCTGTTAAAACCATGTAAAATCATTTCAAATAAAAAATTGAACTTTATACAGAGAGGCGCGTCTTTTACTGATACACACCCCCGTATTACCTATAATAGTAGTCAATGATTTCCTAACAGTATCTAATTTCCTTCGATATGTAACGGTAACTGCGTGAAACTGACAGTAGATCCTCTCATGAAAAACGAAACCAATAGAGAGAAAAATCAAGACAGACACCTCATCATTCACTATTTCGCTTCTAAAGAGTATATTGCTGTTGTGGTAAAAGCAACAGGGACTAGAACAACTTGTTGGTGCAACTGTCTGAGAGTAAAAACGAGGATGATAGATGATCGCCATGATCATGAGCCAGTAACAATAGTAAAATCAGTAAAATCACACACTCTCACACAGAAATCATCAATTCTACATGCACGTACGTATGACTGCTAAAAGCGTTATCGATATCGTTTTGGTCTACCAGCATATTTTTCTGATTACACTCCCCATCTCGGCAATATTATTATTAATGGGCATATAGCTACTCATCACTGCTACCACCACTTACTAATCTAAATAGCTCCCCAAAATACAGTTATATTCTGACCATCATCGATATAGATTAGAGATTGCTTCAAACTTCAGAGGCTCTCTCTCGGCGCAGTTATTCCATACTCTTCATCTTCATCGCCGTTTCACTTTGATCAACCTCTCGGTAAAATTTCGGTTACTAGTACTTATAACGCGCATACGGCATACCATAAATTATAATAGCTTTGAGGTAGCTCTTCGCTACTATAATAGGACTGCATAACCTCACCTCTCTCTCCATCTCTCTCTCTAACTGCTACGCTTTTCACAATCAGCCTCATTGTTGAACTATGGGCACGTTAGCAAAAGTTATCCTGTTTCCTCAAATTTAATACAAAGTATTAAGCTCTCTCTATCTGTTGTTTAGGTTGAGGAGGGGTACAGCTTTACCAGTAATTTAGTTATCATGCCAGAATCAACGTCATTAAACAGCACACTACAGCAATAGCCTCTCTAACAGCGGCAAAAATTGTAACGTAATACTTGTATTGAAGTGTGTTTTCACAAGGCTATTTTCAGTACGAAAAGCACTTGAAAGCGACTATTGTACGCTTACGCATGAAATCCAATTTCACGTAAAAAGCATTGTTGTTGGGAATATGGGGATAGTAAGCCTGTAAAATACTCCCCTTCATCACGCAAATAAACGTACAATATGCACTACTGCAACAGTGTACCTATGTAAGTATAGATGTTTCATAGTTGACTAAGCTCGAAAATCTGACTTGCTGTTTACTGCTTTATGGTCCTAAAATCAAAATCGATTGTGTCATGTTATTTTTTTCTGGTAGCAATATCATTCATCATAGGTTTGGTATGTGAGTGTGTAATGTAATATGGAGGAAAACAGGATAATTTGTATCATTCGTTGATTTTGTTGAGGAAAGATTGTACATGTAGGCATCTGTTTTTTATGCTTGTAGGATTCATTCAAAACACAAAATTTTTATTTGACAAGCAAAAACAAACCAGTTAGCACTATTTTTCTGAAGAGGAAAATGCTAGTAATAATAATAAGGCTGTACGCAACAATGCTCTAGATGATACTACTTCTGTTTGTAGTAGACCAAGTTGAGAATGACAACAAGAAGGGAACAAGGCAGGTAGCGGGTTAGTGTTAGTTTAAATGGCACTTTAAACGGCAGAGAAAGGGCAAATACCTACACACAGGCAAGCAGCAACACACAAAGACTCAGGTTTTTAGCCAGCCGCGGTTATTGTTGAGCTGAGGATAAAATCGTCACTAACATTACGTGTTCATCTGCGAACATTCTTTAGTGAGTAAGCAGAAAATACTGAATTACTTACACATTTACGCAGAACACATTTACCTTCTATTACCGTCACTGTTGTTGTTTCTGCTGCCACATCACACACATCCCTCTCACAGCCTTTTTACAGCGATCTCAAGTCTACTCATCGTATCGGTTTACAACAATAAACAGACAAACGAAACGTCAGAAGAGAGAGAGAGAGAGAGAAGAGCGAGCGAAAGAGATGTGATACAATAGGCGTAACACACAAACGAAACATGGCCAAAACTGCATCATCCCTCCTCTCGTTTAGGCTGCTGGGTTGCTTCCCTTTGATACTTTTTTGTTGATGGCAGAGATGCAAGGAATGCAGAGAAGCCTCACACAAAGCGCACAGGTAAAAATGTAGGAAGGTGAGTAAATAACTTGCATGCGAATTTTCCTCTCTCTCTCTCTCTCAATTCAAACATTTCAAACTGTTATAGCAGCTATAGCTATTCTGTTAAACTAAACTTGTTAGATACTTCTCCCCTGATGATGACGACGATGATCAAGTGTATAAAACATTCAAAGGGTTTACTCCCTCTTTGCATTTTCGTGATCTCCTTCTTTTTCTGCTTCCCTCATCATTCATATCCTATTCGCTCGTCCTCCTCTTGCACTGTGAGCATTTTTGTATATTCTCTGTGTAGTGCAACCTGTAAAAAACTGTGTGCAAACGAGAGAGATAGCCAAGCAGAGAGAGATGAGATTTTTAAATGTGAATTGTGCCTAGGCACGTTATTCACTGTTGGCTGCCCACGTCACAATTGGATGAATCTCCTACAACATCAACAAGTAGAGAGAGAACATGGCCCTCTACTACCCATGCATGGCAGTAGTGTGTATCTCTGTACAACAATGATAATAATAAATATATATGCCATGCACAATCTATACCTACTCGATGTTTCATTTATTGTTAGTAGGGAAGTAAGTTTAAATGTGACGATAAAAAAATAAAAAATGTTATGAAGTTTTACCTTCTCTGATGATCAGAGGATTAACTGCACAGTGTGCACATAAACAGAACTTGAATGATGCTGTGGTGCTATCTTGATTGTAGGATTTACCTATTTACGAACAGGCAGATAGATGCCTATATGTTTATCAAGGCAACTAGGTAAAATGTACAGTGCCTTTGTACACACACGCACCGCACAGTTAGGGATAACTTTATTTTTTAAATTTGCCTTTTTTGTTACCGTGTGTGTTTGCAAATGAGTCTG
>JAHZNB010001647.1:0-33184 GCA_027744295.1 Callyntrura guangdongensis
AAGCAAAATGGTAACAATGTTGCTGTTTATACTCACCTTAAAGACCCAAAATACAAACCGTAACAAAGTAGGAAAAAGTTCAGGTAAAAGTATCCAACCGTCACGTATTTACAATTTAGGTATACGCATTATTTTACGCCAGGGCCGCGTCATTTTGTACAGTTGTTGGAAATTATAGAGTGTTATGTACCATTATTACCGAGTTACATCTATCAATGATGTTGGGTTGCGTGGAAATAAATATAGCAGTAGTACAAATGTTTGCTCTCTTTACCAGGTCTCTCTTTCTCTTGCCCTGGCCCTCTCTTGATTCTCTTTCCTCTCAGGTTTTCCTAATTCATTTTAATGGCACTATTGATACTGCCACTGGTGGTAAATTTAACGCAACATTATGCAATATTTTAGGGTTATTTCCCGCGCTATTCGGAACATATGTGTAACGCCAATCCCTTGTGTATTCGTTGCTCTATCTAGTATTTCCCACAATATGTAACGCAATGCCAGAGTTATTGCGGTAACAACGCTCCTCAAACAGGGTTTTGTGTTATTATCATTATTTTATTTGAACTAGTAGTCAAGCAGTGTGTATATTATTTCTGCTATTTTGTGTTTACTGAAGTTGTAAAGCCCTTTATATAAAGCAGGTGACCGCTGAGTTTTGTAGCGTTACAGCTTCCCGGCTTTTTTTAGATTATGATTATGATCCCTAATAGAGAAGGGATACTTCTAAAAGAGTCAAGCCGGCATAAATTGATGTGAGCTTTTAATTTGGCGAGTTTAGTTTAGAGTTGTTACGTGCACTTTTATGCGTGGTAGAGATTTGTTGTAGTTTTGTTTGAGAGACTCGCTGAATGTCCTTTATAATGATAAAAGAGTCTCCTCATTAACGTCACTCTTCAACAGAAATAAAGAGTACACTTAGCTTTGTAGGTTGAAGTGGGTGTAATAATTGAATCGTTGTGTTACTTGAAAAAAGATGCAAAAAAGTCAAAGCCAAAAATAATTAGATATAGTACATCCTTCTGGTATCATCAAAGTATACCGGGGAAAGTTGATCCGAATAAAAGAGTACCAACAATCAGTACCAAAATCTGCTTAATAAAATAAACAACGAAATGTGTATTTGTGTACGTTTGAACTTCTTCACATGATCAAAATGAATACAAGTAAAGGTATATGGGAGTAGTACCATTTCCATACGTGACTCAAAGGTTTGACTGACAAAATTTACAACGTAAAAACCGTCGTAGACATATTGGAAAACGTGAATTATTTACAAAACTATCGTATTCTTAATATTATGCAGGTCTAACAAATTAATAATGGTTTCTATTGCCTAATTAACTGTCGTTATTGCGCATTACCCCATTCAAAATGCACCGGAACTTTGTTGGCGTTTTGAAAACTTTTGCATTTCACTGTCGCATTTTAGAGTGAATTTAAGCGCAATCGGACATTACACAAAAGTACGTTTGTCCTTTCGTGTCCGATCATTGGAATTTACAACGACGTTTTCGGCAGATTGTGAAAAAGAAAATAGGTTATATATAATGTACGGGTTCAACCTGAAATAAGTTTGTGGATTTAAGTACCATAAGTACGATTTACATAAAGAAAACCTTGTATCATGTAAACATTTACAAGTTATTCAGTTCATCCAAAGTTGACATTAAGAAACGTATACATCATCGCTACTAGTCACAAGTTTATGACAGTTATAAACTGGTAGTACTAGGCACTAAAGTACAAAAGCTTGTTGTGCATTTTAAAAGCACAGTTCGAATGTTTATCACAAGATGCCCTATCACTTAATAATGCCAGAATACTTTAACATGGTTTCAGATTTAATTACAATGTCATATTTGTTGGGCGTGATTAAAGCAAAACTTTGTGTAACATTCTAAGCCTCTTGGGTATGCGTTATCGTTTTGTACCAAGGTTCGCGTAGGAAAAAGCTAAAATAACCCCTTTGATCTTAAGAATTGCTTCAAGGGTTCCTGTTGAAATGTGGGATCCTCGACCGCTGTTGCTACCGTAAAATTAAAAGTAGGTAACTTGGTCATGTCCACGCGAATTAGAGTAAAAAAANAAGAATTGCTTCAAGGGTTCCTGTTGAAATGTGGGATCCTCGACCGCTGTTGCTACCGTAAAATTAAAAGTAGGTAACTTGGTCATGTCCACGCGAATTAGAGTAAAAAAATTTTGGGCTCGTAAGTTGAAGAGCCCAGTCTTTCATTTCCTGAATGAGAAATCTCTTTTGGTTTAAAAGAGAAAGCATTTTCAGCCGGATGGCGATGTCACCACAGATTGAAATGACTATATCCCAAATCATTCCATAGTACTGCGCGCACTTACCGGAGAAAGTAGTGAAATATTTTACTACTTTGGAATTTACAGATGGGATGATGTAGTGTATATTCCTTTGAAATTCGAATTCAATCATAGAAAAGAAAGTATAACCAAAACCGAACCCCGACTTGCATACCATCTGTAATGAGCTCGCTTGTTCCCACCAAAGTTTCCTACCTAAACTGGCACCGCAGGGTTACACACACACGTTTATGGGAGAATAAAGTAGATAAACACATGACCATACCGAATGTACAGCAGTACCTTAAGTACCTATATCATACCTATGTGTAGCTTCATTTGAATAACATTACAAATAATATCACATGTCATGTAAATTAATTTGAAGGACATGGAACATGGAATATTAAGTACTAAGTTTGTTCATAAACTATATCATGAACGCAGAAATAGGTGTGTCCTGTATTTTTTCTCCAGATTTTAGTGACTTCAGATATTCATTTCTGAAGCACTATTACTGAATTTTCCTGCAATAGACGTTTCTCCTACTTACCCATAGCTATATGGGCGGAGAAGTAAGTGCAAAATGCAGTTTATCACCCTGCTCCATTTGTGTCTGCACAGTTTGCTGTGTGTTGCTTTCTCGACATATTTTATAGGATTTCTTCCAATGCGGTAAAAACTTAAACCTCTGGAATCTCTTGGATGGAAATACTTTGTACTCTTTTTGCATTTCATCGAAAAAAAGACCGGTTGAAATTCTCCACCAAAGCATTCTCCGTTTAGCTGACCAAGATATGAAATTTTGTTCGTGAACATAAATTCTCAACGGAATTTCCCGTTTTCTTATCACAACGATTCGTTTGGTTCTTCATATCTAACTTTTTTAAAGATACTCAAGTACGCTGCTCAATTTTTTTGTGTACATTCTTATCAAATGTACATAACATGACATGTATTTTTATATTGATATATAACTGCAGTAAATGAACATTACTTCGGTAAACTTAATGTTTGCTTTATGTGCGAAATATAGTACAACAAGTTTATAAAAATAACAATTGGAGTCAGTAAGCATTCTTGTAAATTTTGTGGTGGTAATAGGTGGAATATAACCACTTGGTAAAAGTTCGGGGAGCGAGTTAAGACTAATATTGAGTTGAGAACACAATGAGTTCTATAACAATTGTAGTCTATCTATACAAGAATCATGTATTAGGAATTTTCTTGTTACGCTACAACAATGGCTTGGAAAGGTGAACAGTACCGGGGTAAAATATCATTCATCACTATCTGAAATTATTGGTGGTCTCTGTTTTGAATGTTGGTTTTGTAGATACTTTTTAGATTGGGAAAACGTAATCAGTAAGCATGACTAGATGAATTTGGGGCAAGTAAACGAAAAAAAGGAAAAAAATATGTGCACAAAGGTTCTTAAAACATTTTGTGCCTAAAACACAACCAAAAGAAATGTGCAAACTTCCTTTTTCAAATCGCCTATACTCAACGGGTATTTCATGTTACGTAATACATAGGCATAAATACTGTACCACCACTATATGGAAACAAAACTTTGCTCATGTACTGCTAACCCCACGAAAGAAAATGTAACAAGATTAGAACAGCACGTTTTGTTACGGCTACCATGATGGTGGCCTGTGGCAGCTGACCATCAAATCCTTCATGCCATACCAAATATAAAGAGCGACAGTATTTTCCCACGTACATCTATATTTAGCCCGAAACTTTCAATCAGGTTGATTATTGTTGTAAGAGGATTATACCACGTGCTTTCACTACTTGCACTACCCATGTTCATTGCAGCATTCTCTTTTCATTAATATAATACATAAGTCAGTATCTTTGAACATGAATTCAAGCCTTGTTTCTCTAGATCGTTAAATTGATTCCTCCAAAGCAATAACAGTACCAACTCCTGTACAAAAAAAATATTCCCGTACGACTATTTTTATAACATACGGGTTGAGATGCTTTCAGGCTGAAATACATGGTATAAAAAGACATTATTGGTGGA
Source organism: Callyntrura guangdongensis (assembly GCA_027744295.1). Lineage (NCBI taxonomy): Eukaryota > Metazoa > Arthropoda > Collembola > Entomobryomorpha > Paronellidae > Callyntrura > Callyntrura guangdongensis. Next base: position 4,346 of record JAHZNB010001647.1, read on the forward strand.
GTCGTTAATGTTACCACCGACCACCATCGCCACACGTCTCATAAACTCATGTTTTGATGGTTGAGGCTCAATCGATGCTTTTCAAAGGAGCACGGTTCTGTCGACCGTTAACAGCCTCCTCTCAGATTATTTCTCATAAAATAGAGAGAAGTTTTTTTTATTACACTTTCATTTGTATACGTATTTAAATTGTACATTTCGTTGTTATTCCCAATTCCCAGTGGCGGAATAAATGGAAGAGTGCCAAACGGGACGACCATAAGAGCATGCACCACCACCATGTACATAACGACTTAACAATATCTACACATAGTACAGATACAAACTTCAACACTGGCTTTTGTAGCAAAATTACAATGGCAAGAAAAGAAATGGCCTTTTGGCGGAAACAATAACGCTGCTAAGAAGCCTTGACTATTGTACAAGAAACACAAGTACGGTACAGTGTCCATGATACTTAGTTTCGTTCCGTTTGTTGTTTTGAATATTATGTACATTTTCTTGTATAGCCTTCGTTTTATGTGCATACACGTGCACCAACCAACACTGTGCCCTGTAGTGGGTGGTAGTGGTGATATACAGATGATGATGACCTATTATTAATATATAAAAAAATATCTGTCTCTACTTCTCGTTACTATCATACTACAATGAATGTAGTTATTCGTAAGCTTAGGGAATAAACTGATCGATTTCTTCTATTCCCCCACATATGTATACATAGCATCTCGGCAACACACTCTTCACTATTTAGGCATTTACACAACACGTTTACTTCTTTCTCTTCTTTTGGAATAACATACATTTTCGAAGGAAGAAAACTTTGTGCCACCAATAAAACAAACTATTCTGCAACTCTGCAAGCTAAAAGCAGCAACAACAGGAGAGCAGACAACCCGTAGTAGTAGTAGTATCGGGAACACAAAAGAAGCACTGGTTCTTAGTTTGTGGAGTAAGAGTGGTTTGCAGGCTTGATGTCGTAAGAGCGATAGGAAGAAAGCAGCAGTATTATGCAACATTTGATATTTGTTAAGGGTTGCGATTGTTGATAAACCTTGTTGACACTCCCAGATGTGTCTGTCCGTCTGTCAGGCCATGGGTACACCATCTCAGATATGAAGACGAATTCTGTATTAGGATTTTGATAGAAATGCTCAATATTTCAGACGAGTTAGACTATGGCTGTGGGTTTCGAGGTCGACTGGCGGAGGGGTCACGGAAAAGAGTGGCTTGTTAGCTACGTGTACATACAGATATACCAAGTTGCTCAGGATTTCTTCGTTGACGCCTAAAGTTTGAGACCTCGATAATGTTGTGTGGTAATCTAATGCAACGCTTGCGATTCCATTGAAATGGGAATATGGGATTTTCGTATGTGTTGACTGGGGCTGCAACCTTTATGAATATCACCTTCCATAGGAACACGTACACCCACAGAGGTAAAAATAATTTCTGCTTCAGTCATTTGCCTTTCGTTTCATTCGTGTTTAAGGTAACTCAAATTTGGAACGTGAACGAACATAATATCCCAGATTATGCCAACTTACGTAACGTTACGTTACAAAACAACAGAAGATTATGCAATCAAAATTTTAAATATTTTTATCATCATAACTTCAGTACTATAAATCGTATATAAATGGGGTTTTTGACAAACAACTTTTATTGACCTGGGTATAGCACACATTATTATTACCTCTGCAACAGGAAAAACTACATAAAACTTGATTAGGCCGTTATTTCCAGTTTATTGTGCACTACTGGTAAATATACACATGGATCAACTAAACCGTAATCGATTATTTACAAAGATAATTATTTTTTAGTTTATTTACGGAAATATTCCGGTTACGCAACCGAAGGAAAATTGTACAAAGTAGCGCGGTAACATGAACATGTTTATTGGGTTATGCTTGATGCGATGTGTTTTGGTTGAACTGGTTCAAGTTGTATTTAAATTACGGTCTTATCTGAATTGTAAAATTTGCAAAAACTTTGAACCTGATTCAAGTAGAATATGCAGCGTACAAATTTATGCGTAAATTATAAAGAGTTCACAGCATAAAAGCTAGGGTCAGACGTATATACACACTACGGAAAACAATGCGTACATTTGGACATAATTTTGTTGAAAAGTTTAGTATGATAACAAGATAAATGTATGGGGAATTGCTAGCAAACTACAAATATGATCAATATTCCCTCCTTCTTTCCTACTGAATTTATGAATCAAGGACTAATAATCTAATAATCTAATTATGTTCCGGGCAGCATTGTATTTCATAACACGAATTAGATTATAATTCGTGTTTAATTATTATAATTATACACGATTATAATTATGTGGTACAACAAATTGTTACATTGTCAGCATTCGAGAATTATGTTCTTTACCAGCCAAAAGTAGTGCGATAAATAGGAAAGTGAAAAGGTAATGAGAGCTTGGAATTAATAATTTCAACATTCTACTTAATTAATAATTAATTCACAAGTTTACTATTTGTAGTTTTCATGAAATAATAGCCAGAGTGTATATACTAATGCTTCGTTTGAACAGCGTCAAACCTCTGTGAACGTTTCGGTTTTCTTCGAAGTCAAAGCGAATTGTGAAATTCTGTGTGGAATACTTCTACATACCCGGTTGCGTCCGGTTAGCTACGTTTAATCCTAACCAAACATTATAAAACGAATATTTTCCCTGCTTCTATAAGCTGATAGTGACTAGAAGAAAATTAATAATTATATGTTCATATGTTGTTAAATATGTACGTGACGTACATAAATAGCAAAAGTGACACCATAATTTATTCATATCGGGCTTGGTCGTGTTTTGTGCCTGTTGCGTCCGATGACATTTTTTCGTTCATAATATATCATGTATCTTCCTTCCCGTCGTGTTATAGTGTTGACAGAAAAGAGTAAAACCGTTACCACCCTATACAGAAGCGATTATAATATTGGGGCAATCATCTTTTCGGCACATACCTACCTATTTACACGGACTTCCTGTTACACGATAAAATAATATAATATAGATACTAGCCACGAAACTGTTCAAACACAAATCGATAAAACGTTATATAAAAATTGTAGTATTGTCAAAAAAGTTAGATATGGTTATTCTAGCCTTAACGAGTTTTGAGGTGTGCCGGAGAGTTTTTTAAATGCTCTCTCAATATAGCAACTTTTTGAACATGGGTTACTTCTGTTTACTTTATTGTTTAGCACATAATTATTGAATGGCTCATACAGGATAAAATATATATTTGTATACAAAATTTATCTGTTGTGCTGGTCTGGGCACAGGAAAGTTAAGAGGTAAATCAATGTTGTTGGTGCGAAAGAAATATTACATATTGCAGACTCCTTTAATATTCTCGGATAAATCAATAAACTTATTTCGACACGCACTATCACCCAAAGAGTCAGAAAGGTGAAGACAAGCAGACAATACGAATTTTGGGAACTGTACGTATGATTCGTTCTCTTTGTCATCCTTATTCCTGTCTAACACCGGTGGCAAATAAATGCCACATACTGTTTATAAATGCATCATTTCCAGCAAAAAATCGTGTCTACAGTTACAGTTACAAACACACACACAGGTTGCACTAGGAATAGTTCCATTTACGCTTAGGTAATAATAATCAGACTTTTGCTACGCTGACTCATTTCTCTACCCTAACCCTGAACATAAAAATCAATATGAAAAAGTCAAGAGAATTAGGATGGAAGAGACAATGGCAACCTCGTAAAGTGGGAGTGCTAGGTACATATTCTCTAAGCAGAACTCCCTTTACACAAAAGGATATACTAAAATATCCTAAGTATCTACTTATTGTTAGTTATTGCAGTAGCACTTTCTCTTTGGTTCTAATTTGAACAACCCTAGAAAAATCGAAAACTTAGTTACCAAATTGTTGAAGCAAGTGCAAGTGGTGTTTTAGATAATACACACTTATATAATGTGTTTCATAACCTTTCGTTAAAAAGAATTATTTTTTGTATACAACTTCTACCTTATGAATGGTCAAGATTAACACTGCACGGATCAGTCTCACACCCAGTCAGAAGATCGCCGTCTCTGTACTGTGAAACTATTTGTTGTATTTCTCTCTTTGTTTTATTTCTCATATAATTATATCTTCTGTTGAATTTAGACGATATATTTAGAATAATATACTGTTTATGTTCTCTTGTTCGCCCAAAAGCTTTCACATTCCTATCTTATCTATATCAATATCATTTGTTCACTTTTGACTAAAAAAAACCCAACAAATACGATTCTAGCATAGTGATTTAGATGTATTGTGCTAGGGGCAGGACAGACTAGATTATACAGTGTTTGTGAATCGTTTTTTATCCACATAAATCTTAAATTAAGCAAGTTAAATTGGGAAAACCAACAGTTTTAAATTTTCATATTAGCACAGGGTTACTAGGTATCTGTCGGTTATGAGAATTCTTAAAAGTTTTCATAATGAATAATGAAACATTTCCAAAATTTTCAGTAACAAGTTATCATTTTAGAACACTATTTTTCAAGTTTACTTGCCATTCGCATTAAGTTCACCTCAAAACTCATTATATACACATGTATAAACGTTACTTCTGCACCAATTAATAGAATGACTTGGTACGGTCTAAGCATCCGTTTGTAGCCAATGAACTAATATAAAATATTATGGAGTTTACGTAACAAACCGAAGTCTTACGTGGGAATAACGATTTTAAACTCGCAGATATTCAGGCATGTTTTTACGCCGTTCTGTGGTACCTCAAAATGCTACTTACTTTTTGCTAGTATAACTAGCCACATGTCAACAGGAAATAATTTAAAAGGAGGCGATTCTCGTCGTTTGGGAGAAATGGGTATGGTATGAGTGTTGGAATGAAGTTTCTTGTCGCATATTTTCACAAGTGTATTCCCAGTCGGGGAACACTCCTTTTAAAAGAGTTGTTGCATTACAAATTCTATTCTATTCATTGATAGGTCTCCATTCACTCAGTTGTTCCCATGCGTTCTATGTTCCTTGTGGTAGATTGGTGCTGTTCAGATAAAAATTGGCCCTTATGTTGGTATTTTGTGCTACGCACCCACTTCCACCACTAAGTATAATAAAATAAGCAAAATGAAAGAGCCTTTCTGTCTCAAATTGCAAAATATCGTTTTCACTAGATGTCGAATCTCCTAGAAGGCCTCCACATATTACACTCCAAAACCATCAACATAAAAACCACTCAGTATCGATCTTGTATGGTCTCCTATTGTGTGCCCGAACCAAACATGCAAAGCAGCCACATAGTAGTGTACCGCAGTTACTGGAACGAACCTTATGTGGGGTTATGTGAATGTCTATATCCATTTACTATTCTACGAAACCCCGTTAGCTTCCAAAAGTTCCTTTAAAAACATAAATTATGCATGAGTTTCTATATTTCATACCTCATCTGCCTCGCGCATTTTAAAGGAAACGACTGTGAAAATTTCCCATGACACAGTTATGCATATATTTCCTTTACATATTATTATTATGTTAACCCATGAACTCATCCCTGCTGGTAACCAACACAGTTCGTACAAATTTATATCTGGCTGCCTTCCTGCCACCACCACCAACGTGGTATTTTCAACGAATAAAGGAATCAAAATTCCATTCATGCACACTGACAACATTTTGAGACTTCCGTTCCGAATCAGAATGTTGTTGCACGGCTTTATGAATCCTGTTCTATGTATGCCGGGACACGATTTTTCAGGGAACACATACTTCTCCTGTGTTTTTGTGGGTTGAAAAGAGGTAAATTCCCATTCATGTACGTAGGCAGTTTTACGTAAAAACTGAGTTTGAACGGGTGGCAAGGGAGGATAATCAGGTTATCTCAAGGGTAAAAGCGTTAATGGTTTTCACTAAAGAGCTCTTTTTGCCACTTTAAAACTAAAACATGAATAAAAATGCAAATATTAAGTTGTTCATGTTAAAGTGCCATAATTGAACTGAACATAATAAAAATTATTTTCACAAGTTTCAGCATATTCCGCAAGAGTTAGTTACCGAATGGTAAAATGGTAGATAATGTCGTAAATACAGTGACAAAACGTCTGGTTGTCTAAATTTAAGCAAGCGTTAAATTTAATTTCCTCTTCATTACTTCGATTCTAGGTTCTTCCTAAAATCCCCATTTCGTTGTTAGCGTATGTATCATGAGGCAATAATTAAATTTCCTATATAAAACCGAGAAAACTAAGTATGTAACGTCCAAACACAAGCCTTGAACATTCGTGTTAACATCATTACGTGTTAATTGATCTATCTTTTCATTCTTTCACAAAGTTTACAAGAACTTTGATCATTTTACAATCATGTTTACTTGTTAAGATTACATTTACTCGCACATTGATTTTGTATAAAAAAATGTGATCACAACTTTGTCCATTTCTTTCATCATCTAACAACTACTAGATCCGGCATATGTTAACCTCTTCTGGCCTTTAAATTGAAAATAACATTTTCTCACGATGCGTCAAACTTGTGTATCTTATTTTGTGTAAACATCCGTTAACGCCCTTGAGAAGCAAAGGGACTGATAGACATGACAAATTTATGAAGTTGTTTGCGATACTTAGGCCCTGTATATAAACGACGACAGTGATCGAAAGCGGACTAGGTACTAGCTGATTGTTATCTGGAAAAGCTGCGTGCCTAGACCTCAGTATAAACTAGTTGAGAGGAAAGCAATCTCTTATACACCAAAAATTGACGTGATTTAGTTTAGTTTAGTTTACTTGTACAAGGGGAGCCCTGAAATAAGGTATTTTATATTTTCAGTTTAGCCACTTTGTTTTATGGATCTCAGTTTCAAGTGCATCATATTTTCCTTTGCAATACACAAATCTAGCTACACGCTTGTATCGTGATAGTGAGTCAATCATTTGATGGATTTCATTACTTTTACGTTGTTACATACCTATAGGGTAGTACACTGTCACTAGAAAATGATCACAGAAGACGGTGATAAGAGCCATGATCTACGAACACGACTTACAACGTGCACACTCTCAACTTTGGCCTACATGGGTATCAGCAAATGAAAAGAAGGAATGTCACAATGCTCCTTTTAAAGCTTTACCAGCTGAACTCATTTGAAGTTAATTTTCTACTAATAAGCTTTTCCCTCTTTTTTCCCTTTTTGTTGCTGCAAAGTAGTGAGCGAATGCTACCTAAAGAAAATGCCGAACGTGATAAGATTTGACCAGCAAAGAGGAAAAAGACAAAAACTAAATAAATAAATTGAACTAACATGATGGGCGGTGGATTGATAGTAATAAAGTAATTGAACTCTAGTATGCCACCACAACTTTCCTTTTACTAATACCATTTTACTGAACCGTGATGAAAAACATCAAAATTTGCTACAGGAAAGAACAAGGAGAAAAGCTCGTACAAAGAGTCGAGAAAAAAATATATCTTATAGTAAAAGGAAACTCGTTTCCGTTTTCATGTCTACTATCGCATTGAAAAAGCAGGAAAGAGACACGCAACAAAAGAATTTTTTTTTGTATCACATTCTATCGAGAAAGAGGCATTTTTTGTCGATGGTACAAGCTGCAGTAAAAATAGGATTATTATGTGTGCATGATCGATGGAGAGAAAACCGACAACTGTTTTTACAGTCGCACTGTTGAGGTACTTGCTGTCAGAGGTCTCGTTTGGCAGGATGTTTTAACTGTTAAACCAACTTTCACTGAACCAATAAACAACACTCCACACTTTTAGTCGACATTAGCGTTACTATTATAACCTTCAGCATGGGAGTTCCATTAGCAGATTCAGATGACTCTATGATGCTTCATAACATATCTTGTTAGATTGTCGTTACATATCAGTAAATGCATATTTTAGGCTGTTTATTTTCGTTGTTGTTTGGAAAAATCATACCATTGCCGACATACATATATTGGAAAAAAATCGTACATAAATTGAAATCGTACTTGTTGTTAGCTCTTGCACGTCGCATTCCTGGCTGTATCACGAATTTTCCCAAATATTTTTGGAATTTTTCATAGTAAACGGTATAGACGGTACCTCTGATATTGGCTTATAAGTTATAACATTGAAAAGCATAAAATAGGAAATTCAATTCCAAGCAGGGCAACGCGAGATTTTTTGCGAACAGCAGGTTGTCGTATGTATGCATATAGGCAATAAATAAATACGAAGCTGTGTGGTACATATTAATTTATGTCTACTTGCGTATTTAAGTAAATGAAACTTGTACGGGGTTTCGGGGGTTAGTCAATAAAAACTGTTGGAGAAGCCATATGTAGTTTATTATGTAATTATATTAGTAGCACTTCTGGGAAAGCTCAAATTAGTACAAGTAGGAGATCGGAGAAGACTAGTCTGACTTTATGAAATTTTCTGTTACATCAACATTTTTACAGATAAACACAGATTTGAAGTACTGACAAATTTTGTATAGATTTCTAGATCAAAACACAAGGAATGTGTTCTTCACATTACTCCTGCCTTAGAATGCATTCATACATTTCATTCAAACATGTTTTCAATTTCAACTGTTCTCGATACGAATGGTAGGAAATATCAACACGTCTGCGATCCAATGCTATCATCAATGGTATAATCACGTACGACTACTACTTTATACAAGTCAAGTATAACATTTGATTTATGTTCCTGTGAAAGGAAAAGAAATGCTATAAATATTGTGTGACTCGTAGCTCATATTTCATATTCTGGCAATTTTTAAATTACACGCAACAGGATATTGGGTTTCCTTTCTTCACGAAACTCTTTATTCCTACTGAATTTTTTTGCTTTCGCTTCGGTGTTAAATTTTTTTTTAATATAAGCTTTACTGTAAGAATACATATGCTCAACCTCACAAACTTTATGCACTGAACATATTGCATGTTTGTTATTCTACTACCATTCATTTGTAATATAAATGGAAAATCCGCTAATGTGTTTCGTGTTTGTTTTCTCTTCCTGTCTAGATTGCAACATCCAAACATTGTGCAGCTCCTAGAAGTTTATGAAGACAAAACTAGAGTGTACCTTGTGATGGAATTGTAAGTTTCGTCTTTTAATTCTTTTTCTTTACTTTGTTTTCTTATATAGCAAAACTCGTTTTATTTTACCGCAACACGGGTAAACGCAAAGTGTCTGGAGATACTGACAAACTGTTCTTGAAATTCATCCAAGTAGTCATTTGTGTTGTATGAATTAAACATGCATTGTTTTAAGTTCAAATTGTAACAAGACCACCCACACATTAGTCATTTGATCCCATATCCTGTTTCAGAAAATCCTCGGTAGTGAATGAGCATAATCAGCCCAAACACGGCTTTCGACACTTCCTTTTATAATTGAAACATTGCGTTTATTTACGACCGGTTAGTAGGTCGGGTTTGTTTACAACTAAGTTTGTTTTTTTGTCCGTACGTCGTGTATAAGATCACTCTTTCTTTCAGCCAAGTAAAAGGAAGTTTATGCTGTATGTTTTTATCAACAATCGATAGCTTAGCTACGACAAATATCTCGAATAAGTTAAAACAAGGACAAATCCCAAATGTTATGTTGGGGCCAAATTGGCTCAGAGTTTTTTGGTACACAGAGTATGTGTTTGGTTATGTACTTCTGTAAGTTTTGCCCGGGTTGGTTAAACCCTTTGTACACGAGCGTCAAAATTTAAATCAAAGGTTTTGGCTATCGACTCGAATTGGCAAGATCTATTATGTGAACATGGTCACCATGTGGCCCCATTTTAGAGGCACATTGAAAGGGTCGCCATCAATTACTCCACTATTAGCGGAAACTAAGACAGAATTTTGTTATATATTTATGTATATGTATCTCAAGTATATATGTTACATGTATTTCCGTGTGGTATGCTGGTCGTACGCTATGGTTTACTAAAGCTTTATTAGTTCACGTTTGAAATGTAACGTACGTAGAATTGAGCCCAAATGATGTTACGATCCGGAGATGCTGGTATTGTTTATGTAAGGAAATTAAAGATATAATTACCTACATCAAAGCATGATGAAAAGAAAGTGCAATATGTATGTATTAGGATCTTAGTTGATCGACATAAGTCACAAGACAACAGGGATCATGGACTGTGGGGAAAGACGCTTGCACGCGAAGTGTAGTTTTTTTTAGTTTATTGTGCTTACTCATATCATATCCCTGTGATGATGATGCCCAGATCGGTCAATACTCCCTGTTAATAAAGGTAGGCATGTATCTATCTATATGACACGGTTGGCAAAAACGGCGGCACAGTCATACTTATCAAATATGTATAAAATGCATTACATGATCCGAAGCATTACATCTAGTTGGTTCGTGCCATGCTATACTAATAATATGTCATTACTTATGCATATACATAAGGCGTTCCTGATTTGAATCACTATAGATGGAAGTTGTTGTGTGGGCAAAATGTACATGAAATACAGAAGAACATGAAATAGAAATACCAATCAGCAGGAGGTGCGGTGATAGGTCTGTCAGCTTTTAAGTCAGGCTCTCTGCTGATTCAGAGGGAATACGGTTTTGTGTGAGTGTTGCGTGGTGTATGCATGGGCCTGTGTTCTGGTTGACCAATTCACATTATTAACTTTCCCTTCACTTTCACGTACTTTGAAATCATACTCTTTTCTTGGGATTTCATAAAGAGAAAGCAAGAGGAAGGAAAGTGGGTTGAAGTGAATTGAATAACAGAGAATTCTCACTCAGCCTTATAAATACATAAATATTTATGTATAGAGAAGGACTCATTTCCAAGGAAATACAATGGTCAGAATGCCCCGTAAACCTATTCCATCTTCAAAAGGAGAAGCTCTTTTCTTACTTAACTTTCCTTTTTTCCATTATGACGACGACGAACAATACGGATTTTCCGGTTTTCTCTTTCAGCGAAAAAGAATGCATTTATATTTAATACATGTACATTGCTTATTTATAGCACAAAAAGCTGAGTGAAGAAGCTGGTGAAATGCTTAAACCAGCAGACGGCTGCTTTACTCAAAGACTCTCTCTTTCTCTTTCTCATTCCTACGTTTTGGACAAGTTACAGCGCCGTTTGACTTTTCTATCACCTTCCAATTTTTCAACATAACTGTATATAGACTCTTCTCTACACATTCATTTAATTCCAATTACTTTTCCTTATCGTTCCACTAAACCCTCATCCTTTTGGTATTCGTTTATTTTTTTAACAAAAAGAGCTGAAGTGTACTTTCACTTTAGTATTCAATCGTCTTATTTTTTGACGGGAGAAGAATAAAGGAAAACAGCGAATATGTGAAAAAATCCCTTGTTTTGAGTAAATTCTAAATGACAGCAGAGACACGTGTGTATGAGAACGTGCTACTTCAACAAACCCACTCCTTTTCAAAATAAATAGTGAATGAGGGGAATATGGAGAAAGTGTTAGCGAAAAATCTTTTCTGTCACTTTTCCACAAATAATAATAAAGCCAAGTAGGATCTTTAGGGATGAAGGTTACGGTAAAAGTGCCTTCAGCTTCTTGAGTTGGATGATGTTTTCGAAGGGCGAAAGGAGAAGCCATTTGTTGTTGTCCGCGCGAAAATGTAAGGTTAGCATGAAAATGGAATTATAATCATGAAAGTTCAGAGAGCTTTTCCCAGTAATACTTACTCCAATACTTCACGGTTTTATCTTTCATCGTCAACATTTAAATTAATATTGTTATTTCCACAAGGTTAAGATAGGACATGAGTTTGTGATATGAGATAGGATACGTATCCGAGAGCAAAAAATCATAAGTTCGTTGAAAAAATCAGCCACCGTACACCACGGTGCACATAAGTTATAGGTTAAGTTTTGATTGTGTGGTCCAAGACTTTCCAGCTACTCTTTCCCAATTAGACATAATTATCCAGTACGAAGTTTGTTTGTCAGGAATTAATTTATTATATCTGCAGCATTACTACGCACATGAAAGATTTTTCATCTAGTCATGGCTTTAGCGCGTTTATCTGTCTGTCTGTCCGTCTGTCATCACACTCCTGGCCCCCCTCACCAGTCGATTTGGGTCAAATTTGGCACACATGTACCGAGGTACATTAGGGTAGTGGCATTTCTGGGATGTAATTTCGGCAAATTTGGTCAATCTCCAGGGGGTTAATTGGGGGGTTAAAATTTAAACTTCGTCCAAATTAGCTTAAATTTTGTATAGCGATGCTAGGTCAAATGACCAAAAGGCCAAAATACCAAGTCTTTATCAATTTAATCAGCTTGCATCAATACGGGTTTTCATCTGCGTTTCTACTGCTGCAATTATAGCAGGTTTATTTGTTTACATGTACCGTATATTCCTGTATGAAACCGGTAAGTTTTCTAATTCAGACAGCCGGGGTGAAAGTATTTAAATTTTTCAAAAGAATCAACTCCGGGCACCTTAAATACGAAACGAAAGTACAAACTGTCCGTTACCCAGCTATAGGGGTAATGTGAAACGCCCTTAGCTTTCATTGCTATATTGCACAATCAGATTGTAGATTACAAAACACGATCACACAAAAGTCCTTGTTAACATTCGGTAGTCGGAAGCAATTGAAAGAACATTTTTAGTGAATAACACGATGATATTTAGAAAAAGTACAACGAATACTTATCACAAGTAGTTTCAGCTGTGAACTAAATTCAATGCAGAAACTACGATCGTTTTGGAACTTGGATAATGACTAATTTCAAATGGATATTATCGTGAAAATCTGTTTTATGTTTAATTCGTAACAGCGTTTAGTTAAAGATAAAAATGCCAAGTATATATTTACCATGTTAGAGTTTAAAGCAGTTAACAAAATAATAGACAGACAGACAGTTTCATAGAAAAAGAAAACTGTTGTCACAACTCATTAGTATGTAGGCTAATTAAAGGAGCAAATGGACAAAAATATCATAATTGGCGATAATAATTACAGTTTATTACAGAATAAACCGTCCCACTGATTCTTTTCAAAATGGTTGCACTTCAGATAAATTTAGAACCTATTTTTGACCTCAATATAAATGCCAGTTTCAAACACTGCGCTGTTAGTACAAAACCAAATATATAATAAAATCCGGGGCTTTCATTCGAGAGTAAATGGTATATATATACAGTTGACTGTATGTATATATGAGACGTTGTGTATTGTTCGCTTCTTTTCAACGTCTTGCGATCCTCAACGGTTTTGTCTTGTAGTGGTAACCCTTCCTTAGAAGTTCACCTCTCTATTTGTTCTTTTGTAAGTGTGGTAGTTGCTGCACCAGTCATCATAAGTAACTCCAAAAAACTTTCCGTTTTCTTTTCAAACTTTTCTCGCTGGCTCTCCAAAATGTAAACGAATGGATGAATGAATGAGTAGTGAATCAGTGAGCGAATAGAACAAAGAAAAGAACTTGCCCCTCTCTCTCTCTCTCTCTCTCTCTCTCTCTCTCTCTCTCTCTCTCTCTCTCTCTCTCTCTTGCGCTCTCTTTGTGAAGAAGTACACACGATGACAAAGTACAAGTGTAGACGGACGTGGTGAAGCGACGACAAAGCCGCCCATCACACAAGTATTTACGCAAAAGACTGGAAAATTTTATTCGTTATTATAATTATAATGATGATTTTGATGAAAATCAGCGGTGCACATGGTTACACATATCTTCATTAATATTGGACACAGACCGTCGATTACTCTTTAGATGGTCATGTAGCATCAATAGGGGCCGTTAAAATATTGACTTGCGGTTTACTATTACTTACGTGCAGTTTGGGGAGTTTGTGGGAAGTTCCCTGCTGTGGCTTTTGCTACTACAACAACAGCGTAGTAAACACTAACGCGGAGTGATTTTTGTTATTCCATAAGTGTATATGGTTTCTATTCTTGTCGTTTTAGGGTTACCGGAGGAGAACTTTTCGACCGGATTGTAGAGAAAGGGTCGTATACGGAGAAAGATGCGGCGGACTTGATGCGACAAGTTTTAGAAGCAGTTGATTACATGCATGAGCAAGGAGTTGTACATCGAGATCTAAAGGTAAGGTTAAACATATTGCGATCAAAATAAATCTTTTCGAATAGAAATGCATTGTACATACAATATACATGTATATTGCAATATACAATATATTTGCTACAACACACACCAAGGTTACTTATTGTTACTAGATTGTGTGGGCATAAGTCGAGAATGAGAAGCTTTTCGTAGTGAGAGATTGAAATAATTCCTGTATCTCAACTGACAACACTGTTCTTCAAATAAAAGAGTAGTGAGTTGAGAGAAAATATTATTTATTATAAAAAATGAAGCCAATATCTACCCTTCGCTGGAGGCAAATATGTTCGCTCGTGATTCTTCTGCAAGAATTGTTTCTTTATGTAATGATATATTGCTGCCTCACGGCTGCTTGATTCCTGATCTATTGTTTAAATGTTGAATTTCAAAACATTTATTCGATCCGCGGGTGTATTAGTCTATAGTTTACGGTTATTATTTTATGTGCTTATATCTCCTCCTCCTCCAACTGATTCTCGCATTTTCTCCTATTTCAACAATTTCTACGTATTTTTTATGTCGTTGTACGTTTTCTCCAGCTGATTCATACTTTGGCATTTGCATGCATCACTGAATTGTTTATTTCCTTTGGACTATTAAAAGTAAACAAGAATTGGCTTCTATTTGATTTTCATGTTTTATCTTCTTCGTTTACAGAGTACTAAAAATATGCTAAAGTTTGACAGTGCAGAAACGATAGACAGTTAGTTTTGTAATAAAATGCTTTATATTTCTCGTATCAGCCTTTTCATACGTACATGCTTACTCTGGAGTACAATAAATTTTGAGAGTATCATCATTTTAAATGTACGAAAGATGAATACTAGTAGTACTACAAGTCACTGTTTTACCCAGAGACTCATAAACATGCAAACAATTCGTTCACCGTGCTTGGTTGCAGTCGAATCTCGAGGGAAGTTTAAATAGTGTATAGAAATAGAATCGTTGGTTGGAGTAACCCAATGGTGGCCCCATATTTTTTTGGAGAAGCACCTGGAACGCTCATATTTTGGATGTGGACGTTTCAGACAAAATGCAGTCGATTGGTACCAAAAAAATATGGGGCCACCATTGGGTTACTCCAACCGAATCGTTCGTTAGTTTGTTCAAGATAGAATCACGAACTTCTATTGATTTTTTTAATATTTCTCCGTAGAATACCTATGTTTTAATAGTACTCAAGTGACTGTGTAAATTTTGTAATTGAATCTATACTACAACATCTATATAGTCACT
Source organism: Callyntrura guangdongensis (assembly GCA_027744295.1). Taxonomy (NCBI): domain Eukaryota; kingdom Metazoa; phylum Arthropoda; class Collembola; order Entomobryomorpha; family Paronellidae; genus Callyntrura; species Callyntrura guangdongensis. The sequence continues at coordinate 19,660 of JAHZNB010001647.1, forward strand.
CGTAGTACACAACCGTTTATAACTACCGTTACCTTTACTGTATCGTTGATGGTTAATCGCTTAGTTAAATGTGTAACAGGATCGAACATGAATCTTCTTTATAAGCTGTTTCCTCGTAGCATTAGACAATAGCCACAACCGTTTATAACTACCGTTACCTTTACTGTATCGTTGATGGTTAATCGCTTAGTTAAATGTGTAACAGGATCGAACATGCATCTTCTTTATAAGCTGTTTCCTCGTAGCATCAGACAATAGCCACCGGACAGACAAAAACCTGTAATCTGGAAGAACGGAGAAGCAAACGTCAGTTTAAAAATTAATTCTTTAGATATAATATTATGCTTTATGTATATCTTTCATTCTAGCCTGAAAACCTTCTGTACTACTGCGCGGATGAAGATAGTAAGATCATGATAAGCGATTTCGGTCTTTCAAAGATGGAAGATTCAGGAATTATGGCCACTGCCTGTGGTACGCCTGGTTATGTGGGTAAGTATAACGTATTATTTTCATCCTTCTGTGATCATTTCTACTAAATGCACACATTTCTGCTGAAATAAATCCCTTTCCCTTTTAATGTAAGCCTTCGTTTCACGTAGTATATCCATCTACCCTCTGTCCATCCCTTCTATTCATTACACGTCGCCTTGAAAGTTTTTATCATAGGAAAGCAAGCTTGGGCAAAAAAGAGAAGGAATTGCACACTACCACCAACTTGTAATCGCATACATGCCCACAGCAAAACTAATGTTTCCTGCTGCTACACTTTTATATATAAGGGCCTTATCATCCATTACCCTCCGTATTCCTAATATCTAGTACTCCCTTCGATTATATTCCACATAAAAACACGGCACTGAACCCTTTCACATTTAATTTGCCCAGAGCAACTTTCTCTCTATTTTCTTTCTTTTCTTTGCCATTTCTGTCTGCTCAACCCAAAACCAAAGGAAATAAATGGGCTGCAAAAATACGAGCTTTGTGAATCTGAATAAGGACGTTTAACATGAAAAAAAAGAATAATGTCTAGAAGGAGGACAATCTTCTGGCTCCATTTCAACAGTCAAGTGTTACCACCGCACCGCCTCACATTCATATTATGTATACATACGAACATAAAACATAATAAGAAATGATAATGCTGTTGAAAATAGAGATGGTGGAGAAACGGCTAGAAGGAAAATTAACAAGAGAAATGATTTGACTGCCTTTTGCCTTCATTTCCCTCTTGCTTAAGTTGCTTATTATTATGGTTTCGTCTCCGCATAAGGATGCACACCTTCTCAAGCAAACGTATTTACAAACGAGAAAAAGAGAAGTACAACAAACTACAATGTTATTGTGTATAACACTTCAAGGATATACAATGATATTATCACAAAATGCACCTATTCTCCTATCCATTTTCTTGTTGTTGATGATGTACTCAGTTGCGTTTGTTTTCTCTGCGACTCCACACTTTCCACACACATACACAACACACACAAAATACCTACCTCTCGTGTGGAGGTGCACAAACCATAATAGTTACAAAATATGTCGAGCATTTTTTGTCTTTACAACTTTTTCCAGACTGAAAAAATGTTTGCCTGTAATAAAATGCGCACAAATATCTCCAAAAAGTCGGTTTAATACTTACACTACGTAAAATGTGAATAAAATGTGACGCGATCATCGTCGTCATATCATCAGCATGCGTTTTTGTAAAAGTAATGTATTTATGTAGAAGGAAAGGGAATGCGAAAAAGACATTACTTTCTTCTTTTTTTACTTTTTTTACTCGCCAGACTCACTTATCTTTCCGTTGCCTCAAAACTTTCTCCTACCAAATCACATTTTCTTTCATTTTTTTTACTATCAAGCATACACTATACATACCGACACTCACGTACTTTTATTATATCCCGGTTACTTGCATGGCTGAGCTCAAGAAAGAAATGAAAAAGTGCAGTTTACTTTATCCTCGTCTTCGCATCTCCTTGTGTTGCTGCTATTTAAAACAACCATAACACGGTTCTTTTGACACTCGAATAGACTTGATGCCTAACTCTATACCTCAAAAGACACTTGGGTCTTGGGTGCGTTATTAGTGGACGAGAGGTATATGTATCGGAACGTTTACATGAAAGATTGCCTATAGATAATTAAAAGTGAAGCCCCTTACCTTAATCTTCAATGCGTACCACACCATATTACTATTAATAATGGATACTACTAAAAAGCATACCAATAATATTTGATAGGGCAAACACAACCTTTTTCAACCTACAACATAAGGATAGAATTAATCGCGCTTTCATTAAAAAGATGATTTCGCAAACAAGATATGTATGTATATAGTCTAAACTTCAAGTATGTTCAAAAGTTCCGCAAACTTTTTCATGGCGTGCAACCCGCTGAGATAGAGAAAAGAGTCGGTATTCTCATACGACGCTAATATACAGAGATACATGATAAGACGGAGCCAGCAGACACATAACGTTAGACAGTTGGGCTCGAAGAATTACTATCTTTAATTTTATATTTTTTATGAAATGTAGTTAAGTACTTTGTTTATGTACAAGAAATACTATTTTTAGGTTTTGTTTATGTACGTGATTATTTATTTTAATAGATTTCTTTGTATATGTATGTGTTATATTAAACGACCTCAATTACAGCCTACAGCACGTGATAGTTAAAAAGTATGCCCTTAAAAACAAAATTTTTTTTTAAGACAAGTCACCACGCCAGGAAACTAATTATTCGCCCATTTACTTTGTGCTGCATCAAGAAAACTGCGCTTATTTTTTTCTTATTTTCATGATTTACGTACATGTTTCTACAGGGCTCGTATTTTCTACTTATCTTTGTCTCTATTTATTCAACCAAGGCATACATGTATGTACCTTCAAACATCCTTCAATGCGCCAAGAATGCCAGTTTCAGATGTTCCCATTTAAAAGGCTCATTACATCAAGGCCTGTCTTTTTCATGACAATGCACTGTATTGGAAGCTGACGACGACAGCAGTCAGGCATATGCTTTGAGGCTTTTACAATAAATGCAGCCACATGTCTTGTTGTTATGTAGGCACACACTCTGTGAAAAGTGCTTTCTCTCCGCAGCATTGAAGAGTTTGTAGGAAGAAAGCAGGACTACCATACAAATAAATAGCGTCACATCTATGGTCGTTTTTTTAGGCGTTACGTGATACAAGTGGTGGTGGGGATGATGATATATACCATTTTCATACATTTTCTCGTTGCGTTTGTTTACCTCTTTCCCTTTGTCTTCTCCGCAGCGAGTAAATATACTGTACAACGAACAAGTAAATTGCTCTTCATGGCACAAAGTGGATTTCTTAATGGTGAAAATCCTGTGAACTGTAAAGTTTTGAAAATGGGATCGCATATGTAAGTAAATACAATATAATGATAACAATAAAAAGAGATAGGCCTTGGGACTAACTTACTTGGTTGATGTCTAAATAGTAGTTTTTCTCTGACATTGCATGTCTTATAACGTGGTGAATAGAGATGGGAGCTGTGATAAAGTTGACATGGTGGATTTTTGTCAGTAAATTGTAAATATGCGCGTACTTTTTTTTACAAAAAAAATATGAGTGGATGGATGGACGGATGGGGTAGCAGCAGATACCGATATAAATACTTATTTTTTCTCGTAGTATTTTACACATAGCACTGGTGAACGGCATACTATGCCCATTTAAATCCATAAGTACTTATTCACTGATGAAAGTACAATGGCAGTAGGAATGGCGCAACCGAGAAATAAGTGTAAATGTAGGTGCATTATTATTATTGCTATAAGAATGAATATCGGAAACGATCCTTACGAATACTAACCCATGTCATATTCTTCGAAATGGGTCTGTCAACGACATGCTAGTTGTTGTACGGACTATTCTTCCAAGTTCGTAGCTTTTTTCGCGGCAGTGGTGTGTGGTGCTCGTTTACTTCTCTCTCTCTCTCTCTGATGTTGAAAACATTCGTAAAAATAAGTTCATCTCACCAATTGGGCTCCTCTGTTGAGTCCTATTGTTTCCGAGAAAATTGTGTGTCTCTTCTAGCTGGTTCAGTAGTAATGGTAATCGTAATGTAGCTGTAACTGTGCGAAGCAGTTTTAACGGATTTAGTCATAACCATCGTGATATGACCATGACAATACAATGCGTCATATACCTGCATAAAACATCCCATTTACCTATATATTACAATGATGTGTGTGTTCATGTGTGCGCTTTCACGATCATCATGATGATGACAATGATGATATGGGAAAGTGTATATACGTGCCAATGCTTTGGTGAAATAAAGGGAACTTGAAAAAGACATTAACATTATATTCTGTTATAGTTTTCAAAAGAAAATGGAGTAAAAACGCTGGGCACGTTGCTACTTCGTCATCCTTATTACTATATATGCCTTTCCTTTGCATCTCCTACTCCTACACAATATTATATTATACTTTCATTTATAAAATTTTCATAAGTTTTTCTGAGTGTTTTCTACATTAAAGAAATGCTGAATGTGTCACGTTCACAGTTTAATAAATGTTAATATGTGAAAGGAAATTACATTGAATGAAGACCCAGTACGTACAACAATGATGGAGTAAAAGTAAAAACCAGTTATCTTTTCCTTAGAAACCCGACTTGTTTCGTGCTGTAATATTGCGTCCTTAATTTTGTTACAGTATGTAACTGGTCTATGTGATTGCGTAGTGGTAGTGCACATTACTGGTTTCACGGGGTGTAATGTAATAAAAAAACTTCTTTGCATATGCACATTATATGTAGTAAAATGCATTCCATATAAATAGTGACGTGCTAGTAGTATTAGCCACTATGGTACGACTTCTACATACATAATATGTAATTTGTTCCGAAACAACCAGTAGCTCGTTGTATTAATTTCAGTATATTTTATTGCTTTAATGTCACGACAGCTCCAGAAGTACTCGCACAAAAGCCATATGGAAAAGCCGTTGACGTATGGAGCATAGGAGTAATCTCGTATATCTTGCTCTGTGGATATCCTCCATTCTACGATGAAAATGATGCAAATCTGTTTGCTCAGATCCTGAAAGGTCAGTATATATCTACGTGAAAACAGTGTTACTTATGTATACTCTATGATTCTGCTCACAGTCATTTATCCTATAAAAAATCCATCTTTTTTCTCCAACATTGGGTCTATTATTATTATTACTCTCAAAATATGATTGATGAATAATCTATGTCACATTTGACCTCTCTTGGGAAATTTGTTATGACAACAAGGAAAAAAAGTTTAACAAAAAAAGCTGTAATGATACAAATGGGAGTTTCAACGATATGATGCGTCGTGCAAGTAATTCGTTTACGGGTTTTCATGTTTGATTTTATTTTAGGTGAGTTTGAGTTTGACTCGCCGTATTGGGATGATATTAGCGACTCAGCAAAAGACTTTATTCGTCAACTTATGTGTGTGGATGTTGAAAAGAGGTATACCTGTAAACAAGCTCTGCAACACCCTTGGTAAGTAATGGTTTTCAAAATCGCGGTAAATATTTATATATTTATGATCTTTTGATAATTTGTAACGAATTTTCCCCGTCCATACATATATTGATTACTGGATATCAAGAATTGTATATTTCACAAGTCCCTCAGTTATTTTATGAGTTGTATGCTCACAAAAAGTATTCATTGGGTTAAGTGAAACATTTGTGTCAACACATATGTATGTAACCTTTATTCTAACTGCGAAACCTGTTTTGTTTAAGTACAGTTATGCTTCATCTGATCAACTTTGCTACTTAAATACAAGCGTAATACTTACAAGACGTGTAACCAAAGTCACAAGATAATAATGAATTTATGGGAGAAATCGTGTGATATTGTGAGGTGTATAAATGATGTGACCATTTGTCACTTTCTTGAGTCATATGGACAAATATCGATTTAGAAAGTAAATGTACCATAATCTGTGTGACGGCTATAAAATATATGCGGTAAAATTGGCCGATCTGTCGTTTTTATACACGATTACCTTTTCCCGTCCTTATGTTTTAATTGCTCATTAATGCTAACGTTGAACTTTAGTACTACACCGTCTGCTGTAAGAAAGTGGCACATATGCTTAGATTTAGTCAAAGGGGTTTTTGGTGGGTATGTATATATGCTTGACACAACGAGAAATTATGTCCCTGAGTGTCTTCTTTTCTGCCGCATTGAAGGGAAGAGTTATTATTATTATACTACAGACGATATAATCACCATGTTGCGATCCCCTCGCGATGTAGATACTAGACTAATCCAATTTCCACAGAGGGAGTATTTTCTGCTCTTCTCGTAATTATTCCCACACAATCCCTTTGTTTGCTTGTTGTAATGCAATAACAGATGTAATTTCCTTTCTTATTAGGGCCAAACAAACTAGAAGAGATCCGAATATACATTACATTCAGTCGTAGTATATACAGGTTCTTTAATGAAGAACGAACTAACAACCTGTCAACCTTATCTCTGTCTGTACCACGATGAGTGGCTTTATGTAAAAGATTTTCGTGTTCTTTATCCCCAAAAGAGTGACTTGATACTCTTCTAGATCCATTTGATACAATCTTTGTGAAAGCACAACAACAAAACAGAACGTGAGAATAGAAAGGGAAAGTTGTGTACATGTAATAATAATGATATGGTGATATGCCCTTTTATGTGCACGCCATGGCGCTCTGAGAGTACTGCGGAGAAAATGTTTAAGCGGAGTTTATGTGATGCATAGAATTCGTTTTTTTGATATAATTCATATTTCACGTTGCAAAAATCCTTTTTTGTGGTGTTTGATGCACAACGTTTATCTGCTGCTGCTACCACAAACCTGTCAAGTTTTAAGCACAGCCCTTGAGAGAAGTCCTCACAAAAATAAAGTCCCTGTGTAGTAGCTGTTCTTCTCGTAGAGCTAATGTTTAAATTGCAATGCACATGCGTACAAGTAGCAGAGAGAGTAGATCGTCATTGCTAATTTTGAACGACCAGCAATATTGAATGGTATGATTCACTCCGTGCCGAATAGAATATTCGTAGAGGAGAGGCACATTTCGTTTGTTTGCCCTCGGTTTATGCCGCATTGTTAGCAACACTAACTTTTTCTTCGTTTTTGCTGAGCAAATATAAGAGTTATCTTAGTAAAAAATATACATACATAATATGTATATATACCAAGTAAGCAGTAGCTGCTATTGCAGCAGAGAATAATGTTTGATTTTTGCATCATTTATTTTCCGCACTGAAGTTTACACATGTCTCGGTTTAGCCTGTGGTAAATGAGATTCGGTATTTCATTTTCCTATATAAAACATACTGCGCTACTGCTAAAGAAGATACTAGAAAATATCTGTAGTTTTCCATCCCTCACACACTGAAGGGAAAAGCCTTCTAATAAATATTCACACTTCATTAGCTGCAGGTTATAGTACTCGTACTCCGGCTTTTGTCTGTTTTTGACGTTCTTCTTTATAGAATCAAAAGCAACAATTTTAAAGGGCATTCTTAACGATCTTTTCAATCAATTTAAGCGGAAGCAAGAATGTCTTGTTTTTACACTACCTTATTGCACATAGTATGCTGTAAGTTATGATTTCCAAAGCTTTCATCCAAAGAATGAGGTTACAAAAGAATAGCTTATTCCTGATAGGCGGTTTTTTACTCTGCAAACTTTGTCATATTTCGTAACCAAAAAATTCTGTATATGGCGTAGTGGCGTAATAAAATGATGCAAGGCTATAAGTAAGGGTTACGAGCGATCACTAAAATATTGCTAAAATAACAGTTGATCAGGGATTAGCTGATTACAATAACGAAAGTTCTGAAAACCTTATTTAAATGCGATGTAGATGAAGTTTGGCTACCTATTTATGTAAGCTTAATATACATACCTTCGTATAAGAGTTTAGCCTCAATTATTACATCAAAAACTAGGGCAGAAAATCCCAATCCCTTTAATCCTTATTTGGAGGTTATCATACGGAGTTTATTTGAATTTTGCATATTTTATGTTCTAGTCTAGATAAATGCATTGCGACAACAACACTTTATTTGATTCATTTGTGTTGTAGTTATGAATATGTAATTTTGAAGACTTTTGAAGGTGACAAGTGTCAATGAATATCAATTCAGCTTTGTAGAGTTACCAGTGCACTTGTTTTGATCATTTAGACAGATTTTAAACTTTCTTCTCGAATTGCCCCTTTACCATTATTTTGAGATGGCATCTACAAACACGTCTGGGATAGCGAGCATAGTTATCGATTGGAGAAAGTAAAATTCCAGACTCTGATTTATCATGCTCACGGTTCGTCGAACGGACAGAGTCATAAAAGTATGGAGAAAAGTTAGACTATCGTAAACTATTAACCAGTTTATTGTTAAAAAAATCAACTACCATTCGTGTGCAAATGCTTGTGCATTTTACAAAACTTCATGAAAGTGCACCTATATGAACCCATCTATGAAAATAACGAAAGTGCAAGTATTGATACGGCCATCTACTACAATAACTCATGCATTTGAACTCTAGGGGTTACCTGATACCTGTAGGGTTGTGTTTGTTATAGTTACAAGAGTTGGATACATTCAACTGGTAAGGGCTGTAATTCATATAGAATTATGGATAAGGCATGCATTGGTGGCAACATAGGTCAATCAATTCGGGTCCAATTATATAGGTTTTCAAGTCCACATGAGGTACACAATTTCAAATTTGGGCCATAATTGTTATAAACAAATTAACAGCGTTGGTGCCATGTGACATCGGGTTGGAGGTTAAAACAAAAATTGGGGTACAAAACTATAGGTTTCCAGCAGGAATCAGGATACCCATGTAGCCTGTGTTTTTAAAACTCCTTGGCAACTGTGCCCTAAATAATAATTTCAATGGGATAATATACTGTTTACGATGGCTACCTAAATAATTATGCTACCGCAGGTGTCGCGGGTTTCAACGGTGATCCAAATCATTATTTAAATCAACGGTTTCCTTACAAGTTACTTAATGTGTTATCTTAATTATTTCGTGACTTTCAGCAACTGATGCATGCTATTGCGATGGTGCACAAGATGCAAAGATTAGCCCTTAGTAGCTCAAATAGCATGGACATCGATGAAAAAAAGTGCAGCACGATCGAGGAGGCGGAAGAAGGAGTTGATGAAGGATCGCAACTTAGTCTCGTTTAAATATTTTTAGCTTTCAACAAAGATAAAAAACACTTGAATGAATTTTGAAGCCTTCCTTACAGATTTGCGTTTCTGGAAAATATGGCTATTACAAATAAAAAATAATAACAATACCTAATAATAATAAAGTTAATTTATAATCAGCTATTATATTACTATTAAAGTTGTATGAACAGTTTTCTGATATTATTCTCATTATGATTCGATGTATTTAGATGAGCGTATGCGTCAACGGAAAGGTACAAGTGCTTGGAAAAACTTTATCATAAAAATATTATTGTTTTCATTATTATATCTTCCTACTGCAAGAATGAGTCCAGTTTTTACTGTATTGTATAGCGTATTATACTTGCATTATCATTATTATTATTATGATTATTATTATTATTATTACCATATAAGAATAATCAGATACTATACTATATAATATGTATCACTTACTTAGTACAACAGTTGTAATTTGTAAGTATTCTGGTGGGTTTGAATCGAGTACGTGTTTTAGAGTGCCTCTTCCTGTGCACGAGAGGTGTCTATCTAATTCGTTATTATTATTATTACTACTATTATTACAACTACTATTACTGAATAATTCGCAGAATCTGTAATCTATTTACTTGAAATTGTAAATACGCATTGTATTATTACGTGTATTCTTCTGGGTGTGTATTAATTTTTTTTAAAAAAAGCTACAAGAAAAGTTGGAAAAATTTATTGAAGATTGCATCTTGTATTTTATAATTTTTTGTTGTGTGCAATGCACACTGTGCATTATAAAGCATTTGTTTGAATACCAATTATACGGTATCTATCTATATTGTCTAACTCTTCTATCAATTTTAAGAGCTTGGGCTTTAAAAATGAATGATCTCAGAGTTACTCTCTACTGAAATACATTTGTTTTCCTTGTTCTACTTCCTTCAATATAGCGACAGCAGTCATGTAATACGAAAAATCAAAAGAAATTATTAAAATTCTATACCACATTTCCCCATGTGCAAACACAGATGCAGAATAATAAACTTGTAATTAAATGTATACACTTACACACATATATACATATACTCTGATAAATATATGTGTGTATATGTATGTAGTTGTATATATAACTATAATGCACTTATAAACATATTACTGTTAAATGATAATAGAAAAATACACACCCATAATGTGTACATACCTAATAAAAAGGAATAATTGTCATGTGTTAATAACATAAAAATCTAATGTTGTTAATAATGCAGTTTAAACTGAAAGTGGTGCCGGCCTGTGACTTGCTAGAAAGGCACATAATAAAATATAACTGGATTATCAAATTATTCAATGCTGCTCTGCTTGATTTCATGTTATTGCCACAGAACATAAACATTTATTATTACTTGCTCGCTTGTATGCTGCCCGGAAAGGAGTATACATGGCATCACAACATGTACAACGGAAGGCTGCGTCAATAAATTGAGAACGGGTAAGTTGCATGGTCCTGTGTTTTTGTGTTTACAATTATGATTCAAAACATTTTCAATTTAGTCAAGTTGCACTCATTACATTAGAAAGGTGATGATAAACAAATTCACAACTTGTATTGATCAAACATCTCGTAATAGTTATCGCTTTCACCATCTTTCAACACATTTCTTTTTGCTCCTTTCACTTACGAACCGGTGGGCAGGCAACCTGTGAAGTAGGCACCAACATATACCATCTTTGCATAAGCGATGGGACGGCAGGGCACGCACACAGCATGTTGTGCCGCTGTAGCCAACGTCGCCATTCCATTCCCATTCTGCGATCTGCTCAGAGAAACGCGGATTCAAAGGCAGCAGTAGTAGTAGCAGGCTGTCCCCAAAATCGTTTTATGGGGGTGAAGTTTCTACAGCGCTGGTGGGTAATGTGCAACGGGTGTAAAATATAGCGTTTTCAGTGATTTGGTTTTGTTTAGGGATTTTTTTTAGTGTTCTAGCAGTCATTACATGGAAAGTATGGTACATATTTGTTCGTATTTGTGCGAAAATTTCATTTGAGGGAAATGTATCTATCGTTGAGCAGTTGCGCATGTAAACGAATATATATAAGATATGTCGTCAAATGTAAGTACGTTCACAAAGAAACAATTATTGGGAAATATTAGATTCTACCATAATGGGAGGGAGAGAAGCCATTCCTTTTACTGTAAAAGGTCCAACCACCATACAACTAATTGATGGTGCTCCAGATTCCATTGGTAAAAAAACTGGTGGATCCTTCATGGATATTTACTTCCAAACACCAAGCCAAGTAAGTCTAGCAATGCGATTAAATTAAGAAATTGTTAGAAATACTTTCATAACTTTTGAAGGGGTTTTAAGCTTCAATAATCCTGTAAAGGCAACAACCAACATTTCATTTTAAAAATTTATTTTTAAAACGATAAAAAGAACAAACTAGGAAAAGTACGACCTGTAAAATTTACCAATTTTAGGTGGCTGTATTGCGTATGTTTGATCACTTATTATCTACCGACTGCATGTTAACACTTAGTTTGTGTGCATTTGTGTCTGTCGACACGATATCTTTTGAAGGAAAAGTAACTTTTAAATTCTGTTTCCACCAATAGACAGGGTTGGTCAATAGTTGGGATAAGTTAAAAGATGGGCGTTTGGGGTCAACGGTCGGCGAGTTAACTTAAAATTTAACCTAATTATTAATTTAAACATATAACCTATGGCTGAAAGTTGCTGTACAGATAGATAGCGATGACGTTTTGCAAAGTTCGACTTAGATTGGTTGACCCGTTCGATCCCTGTGGGGCGTCAAAGTTTAAATTTGCCCATAACGCCAGAACGGTTAATCCGTTAGGAATAGGATTTTCGACAAAAGGTTCGTAATGACAACAGCTATAACACGGGGATGGGAATGAATGGTTTGAGAGGAATAGATAGAGTAGACGTTTTGAATTATCCCAAACAGTCGATAGATATCCATTTCCGTTTTACACGCCTCTCGTTTACCTATGACATATTGAACAGTTATATTATTGACATTTTTGAAATTTTGGACACAACAACGTTCAGCATCGATGGTAAACCTATCTAATAATATATATTTTATTAGTCTTATTAAAAAATCGTTCGGGCTTGGTGTTGAAGTTTGAACGTACTTTACCAAAAGTCGAAAGCTAACTCACAATTTCACAAATTATTTCTATTCTGAGTTATTATTGTGTGCTTTAGCTGGATGAAAAGGATTGCAAAATACGTAATACATTTACTTTAGATAGGTGAACTGACCCTGATTAACTACTATACTGCATGGATATCAGTGTACGTCAAACGAACCCCGGCTAAAACCGCCATCTGTAGTACTGTGAAATCATCAGTTTCAGGATCGGCATTGAGAAATCGGCCTCATTTCGAGCGATCAATTTCTGTAGACCTAAGTGGTATGGCTTTCAATACCTAATACTCTTAATTAAAACATACCTAAAAAGTCAACTGTTTATATTATGCTATGTGAATCTACACGTTGCAATAGCAAGCGAATTTAGAAATCGCGATAGTCTTGACGAAAGTGGAAACGGGGACTTGTCTCTCTTGGAAACATTGCACTCGAGCAACATAACTAATAACTCCAGCCTTTCAAAACGAAGGCATTCCTCAGGCCCCAACGCAGCAGAGCTGTCAGATAGACCCTGGGAATGCAGTATTTATATTAAAACATTGATGCCTTGCCCACATTTTGAAGCTGGTTGTCAAGATACATTCTCCATTCCAGCAACTGAGGTACGTGCATAGTACTTATATGATGCCGCTGCGCTGCCAACATTTCAATTTTTTGAATATGTTTTGGAGTTGAGCATGTTTATAGACGCTATACGAGTTGTTTCTACAATGGATTATTATCTGTTGGAAACTTCCATATTATAGAGTGTTGTCGAATTACGAGATGTTATTGTGATGCGGATAGTATTGCACCAACCATCAACCGTTTGGAAACGCTACTCTTTGGAAGATATTAATGTGTTTCGTAACCTTCCCAAGCGAGGATTTTCCCAGACGGATGACATGACACGTCAGGTATTGTATTAATCTTGAGAGTTGCATCACTTCCTTATTAGATGTGAGTACTGCAATTACTGGTTGACTTCTAAAAATGAGCATATACCTTGACCATAACTATTATCTCCACTTTGACCATGTGTTCCGCGAAAGTTTGCTTTTAATTTGTTTAATAAATCATGTCAAAGCCATGAGGAAATTACGTAGATGAACAAGTAGATCGGTCCCTCACCCGTCCAACCCGTCCACCCGTCAGACCGATCGGTCTGAA